>VUQJ01030024.1:0-11014 GCA_015108635.1 Andinoacara biseriatus
TTGCAATTAATCTCAAATTAATTGCAAACAAATTATCAACAAATTAAACACTTTCAATTAAAAAATCATTTTGCTACTAAAATTTTGAATGACTAGACGTATATGCTTAACAACAAATATGTTTATTTACTTTTTGAAATGTTTTTTCTTAATTGTTATTAAACCAACAGATTGGGTAAATTGCTATTATAGTTATTCAGATTTCAAGTATTTCAGGAACCCCTGATTGTTTAACTTATTTGAAAAACAAAAAAATAAATGTAAACAGCACACTAGACAATAATAACATTATATATATATATATATTACTGCACACATGCAGAGTGATTTGAAAATATTCAAACTATACCAAAGATACTATAGTAGAGGATCAAGTTTGCTGATACAATGTTACAGTCCCAGAATTGCCATTATCAATAATAATGATGATAAAATTATTGCTGTAGTTTGTGTTGCAATATAACCTAAAATGCAATGTACTTAGAAATGTGCCTGGAGTCATGTGAAATTGATGCTATAGCCTGTTCTACTTCTCTGACAGAGGACTCCTCAGGAATGGAAATGGACCTCATGGTTACAGTGACCATGGTGCCTGATGCTTTAGCTCTTAAGAAAGGTATTGGCTGGGTTTGGCTTCGGACCTTCATACCGCCGCTGGGCTGGGACCGATTAAAGTGCACTGTATGCTCATTGTTTGTTGACTATTACACTGCACTTTGTTTAATGTCTGTTTATTTCTCAGTGCATCTGTTTGCTAGCTTCTTGTCTCTTTTTATTTCCTGGCCTGTGCTCTTCTTTGTTTCTCTTCTCATTTGGTTTGGTTACAGTTCATTGCTTGGATTTAGGATATTTTCCATTACATTGCTGTATTTAATCACTTTTATTCTTGAACACACGCTGCATGTAAACTGACTTGCTGAAGAGAAGGCCCTGATTTAAATTTAATGCAACACACTCGCTGTTTTAACATTGTTTTGTAATGTAATGCCTGAACTCAAGCTCAAGCTGCAGAGTTCGGTTGCCATTAGAATTTGCAGTTTGTTATTTTATTATAGGTATTTTGAAATCTAAAGGAATCACTTGCATGTGATATTTTCTTTCTTTCTTGGATTTGCTAGAAACATCACAGTATTTTCTTAGCATTTCCCTGCCATGCCTCATAGCTGGTTGCATGTGTGTGGACCATGATGTAATGCCAAGGTCCACTGGTGCAGTGCAGGAAAAAAAAATGTGATGAAAGAGGAAGAAGGCCCCTGAATCCTGCCACATTTGTTTGCTTTGGAGACTTATGAAATAGTTGTTGTCCTCAAGCCCCCAACCCCAACCCTGGACCCCCACCCCTACTCCCCACACATGGAAAATGTGGATAGCAAAAGTAAAGCTTCGGGTGTTGGGTCACACATCTGCCCTCAATTAATTAAGTCTGACTTTCTCATTACACAGATCGTGGCAACTCTTTCAAAGGATTAATGAAACACAGCAGAAGATTATTAAACTAGGATGTAAATAATATACATCTATTTTGATCAAAACCTCACTGGCACATGTGTTGTTGCTAGATAAGTTTTTTGTCCAGACCACCCTGCCACCAACCACCACCACCACCGCCACTACTACTACTACAGAGATCCCGGCGCCAGCACCACACATCAGACCCTTTAACAAAGGTCCTTCAGCCGAGTTTGACCTGAGTGGAAAGAAGAGGTTCACAGGTACTTAAAGCCTTAATTGTATTTCTTCTTACAAATCCATGCTTGCACATATTCTTGCCTTAATGTGATCCATGCAGTTGCACAACATACCACTCTCTACTGTCAATGCTACTTTAAACTAAAACGGCTGAGTGATATGAGTATTGAGAAAAGGTCACACAGTGGTCTTAAGTTGGCCACTATATAGTGTCTTTCAGCTCACTTTTTCAGTTTGCAGACCCACAGATACTCGTACTATTTGGTTTTCACAGTTTTCATTAAAAAAAAAGAACTTCACACACACTTGCTTGGAAGCTAAAGATATTGTATTTATATTTTCAAGCCAGGTATTTGCTTATGGAGTTAGTATAGACCCACAACAGAGCTATAATGAGAGTGAATATTTGACTGACATTTGCCAAGTGTCCTGAAACATGAGATGTATAAACAAGCAATGATTTGTCAATGTCATGTTTACAGCTATTTTCTGGTGCCCCAAGCAGTCAAAGAAAATTATATTGGTTGTTTATTCTAACCTTTTTGAGTTTCTATTCTCAGGTTCAGGTTACCATTGCACATCATCCACAAACATACACTGTATGGACAAAAGTATTGGGCCATATCTTTTAACCTTTGAATTCAGGTGTTTTCAGTCCCTTTGCGACTGCTGTGTAAAATCAAGGACCTAGCCACGGCAGTCTGCCTTTACAAACATTTGTGAAAGAATGGGTCATTTTAAAGAACTCACTGAAGCCTGGTGCTGTAATAGGATGGAAGAAGTCAGTTTGTGAAACTTCTTTCCTCCTAGATATTCCAGAATCAGCTCTAAGTGGTATAATTGCAAAATGGAAGTGCATAGAGACCACTGCACGAAGTGGCCATGTAAAGTTACAGAGCGGGGTCACTGAGTAGTGACGTGCATAAAAGTCTCAACTGCTGTGCTGATTCAGTAACTGCACACTTCCAAACCTCCTTTGGCATTAGCATCAGTACTCAAACAGTGCACCGGGAACTCCATGGCATGGGTTTCCATGGCCTAGCAGCCCCTGCAGGTGGGCCAGTACTTTTGTCTACATAGTGCCTATGAATTAACAGAATTTTTCAGGTAAGGAACTAGATTTTTTTGAACCAGAAGCACCATGGTTTCCATTTTTAGTGATCATTTTGATCGTTTTTCAGGAATTTTTGGTTTCACGCAGGGAAACAATTCATGTAAACAGCAAAAGAGGAAACGGATTTGTTGAACTTCAATCTCAAAATCATTAGTAACCATCTATCGATTATTTATCTTATTTAAAAGCAAACATTTCTAAACTGCATCTGGGACACAAAACATCCTGTTTGGGCCCAGATCCACACTCCAAAATATTTCCATTGCCACAGAGGCTCAATGATTAGTTCAAAGACTTTACTTTAATTACTTTAGCTTCTTCCATGTTTTAGGTTTGATATTACAGATTTTCATTATGCATATTACACTGCCTCCTGATGTATGAGAAGCTGTTTTTATTCCAGTGATTACTATTAGTAGGTGAGCATATCTTTCTATGGCTTACTGTGAGTTTAGTCAAGGAACAACTGAATTTCTTTCTTTGTGAGTGTATATGTATGTTTGACGGTCTTACCCTATTGAAAATAATGACTGGAACTCTGTTTTATTTTGTGGAGGAGTAATACATTTTGGACTTCGATCTTGTTTTTTTTTTTAGCAATAACTCATAAATTTATGACTTTCTCAGGGTGCATGGTAACAATGTGCCACCAAAAGAAAATCTAAAAATATACCTTTATTGGATCATAATAACTAAGTTCACCATGGGCACTTTATTCAGGGTCTCTAGACTTCATCCTTAACTACAGCCCCCACTGTCTTTTTACTGTTCTTGTGTGCTTACTCTGGCCTCTCTTGCCCCACCACCTCATATGGTTTCACAAACAGACCGAAATGTTCTCTTGACAGAAATAAAAGCAGCATCTACAATATTATTCCAAAAACTACGTAATGGCAGAGGTCCTTTAATAGCTGCCTTTTTGTAACAACACGTAGACTCTGGCTACAGGCTTTAAAAAATAAATTACAGTGTTTCCAGAACATGATCAATAAGCACTTTTAACTGTGGAAGTTTTCATTGTGAACATATGGAGAGTTTGAAAACAGACTGTTTTGTGATTAGTGCAAGACAGACTTCATAACGTGAGACCTATTAAGTAGGATGACTTATGATAGTCAAAATCAGTGCAATATTCACACTGCAAAGAGCACCAGATCCTGCATATCAGTAAGGTCCCTGCAGTACTTGCCTGTGCACTCAAGCTATGCCTAAGCTTCTCCAGAGCAACAGAAGATGTAGTTTTACTCATGCTGAGTCAATTGATTTTGACATGTAAAATTGCTGGGAGTGCACCTTTAAAGTAGAGTTGTGGCAGCATGGAGTTACTGTAGCCAATCAGAGCTGAGGTTTATTCATTCTGCATGTAAATGAGCCTAGAGCACCATGAGATTCTATATAAGACATGAGTAAAGGCTGTACTTCCACTTATTGACAGATTGAATGCAACACATCACCATCATTTAGACTGATCTGTGTGAGAAACATTGTAAAGGGGCAGATTTATTACTGTGTTTTTATCAGTCGTGTCATAAATATCAGTGTCATGTTGCAGCAGAAGCCACAGTCAAACAATAACGCAGCTTCTCTCTCAGTACACGACGACTGTCTTGTGACTACACACCTCGCGTAGCCATCTGAAAGCTATTACTCTCCCAAGTCCAAAATGGAAATCATAAAACTTAAGGGTGCTGACCTCAGCAGAGAAGGAAGAGTCTTTTGGCTCAATGTGGAGACTTCCTCCTTACTATTTATTAGTTTAATATATCTTTGGTCCTCTTTAGCAGCCTGCCAGTCTACTGATATGCATGTCATGAACCATCCAACACTGACTTCCCCTTCCTGTCTTTGCCCAGGCTTGGTTTGTTTTGTATTGATCTGGCAAAAGCAGACATGGGACAAAAAGTATTAACTAATAATTTTCAGCAGTTGCGTGAATGTGCGTTCCACTTTCTTCCAGATGGATGGAATTTGCCACATTGGACAGGATATTTGGACTATTAGAATGCAAATTTATGCCTTACTAGACTAATATTACAGCTGACATTATGTGAACTTTCCTCATACGGTTTTTCCAGTGACTTTTGATGCACACACACTTCAGTTTTTGTCTGTTTTTGGATTTATTTTTTCAGCAAGCAAAAGAAAACAGTGTGTCTCTGTAGGGAAGTGCTTTAAGCACTGAAAAATGAACACATGACAAAAATAAAGCATTTGGATCTTCCACGAGCATGGGCCTCCACAGATCCCAGACATGTGGATACAGACTTACAAGCACCCTATAGGCACATAAATCTGCTCACCCTGGTGGCAGATGATGTATTTCAGTGTTTGAATGCAGAGAACAAAAGCCATATGACTGAGTATTGAAGCCTTTACCAGCCAAAACCCATGCAGCTTAACTGTCTGAGGGTTGATGAGTTGATCCTGACATGTGTTAGACTCTCAACATTCAAAGATGTCCAATCATCTGGGGAGGTGGGAGCAAAGCCAGGCTTCAATGGTTCCCTCCAAATCCCAGTCTGAGTAGGAATTTTGAGATATTTGAAGTATTCACAGCTGTAGGTTCAGCTCTTATTTCCAGAGTCACTGAAAACAAGTAAAATTATAAAAAGAAAAAAAATCAAGAGGCGAAGAGACGGGGGAAAAAAGGTGGAGTGACAGTCAGATGGGTGGTGAGGCATGCATAAGAAAAACAATAAATGAAAATTGGATTACCTGGAAAAGTACTGTTATAGTTTCATGTTTTTCTTGTGTGCATTTAAAATAAATATGTTAATATTTTTTTCTAAATTTCATACATTGCAAAGATATGGTACTCAAATTTATGTAATTAAAATAAATAACTCCATTCCATCATGTTTTTTTGCCATCAGCTCCATATGTAAACTATATCCAGAAGGATCCAGGAACACCTTGCTCTTTAACAGAGGCTCTGGAGTACCTTCAGGTTGACATCCTGGAAGACTTAATAAGGAATGACAGCCTGAAAGCCAGTCATATCCAGCCTCCGAAAAACAAGCCTCATAACCTCACTGTGGTCGCCATGGAAGGCTGCCACTCCTTTATCATCCTGGACTGGGCCCGCCCTCTCAAAGGTGATATGGTGTCAGGTAAGAAATGTTATTAATCAAAATAATTCATTATTTTACAGCAATTGGTAGCTTCCAGTGTGGTCGCTATTTTTGGTTCACTTACCGTTCAATTTGCTCTCACCGTGAACCTCAAATGTGCACAAAGAGCAAACATAAACTCTTCACTTTCAAACTGACCTTAAATTCATGTGCAAGATCATCGGCAGTGACAACCAAGGAGTTTTGAAGAGTCAGTTGAAGAGTCAAGTGAGGAGCTCGACCACGAGCTTGCCAGTGATTTTTTTTCCCGACATTCATGGGGTTGCGCACCTTCATTTAGTCTCCCAGAGCGAGGCTTTAATGTGGACTCCTCCTGTACAGTACTGAGGGGTCTGATGGAGCAACACTAACAACCGGAGTTGTTCAGATTGCGATTGTGTGGCAGCTTTGAGAGCACTGAAAAAGCAGGTGTTTTTTTTTTAGCCACACCAACCACCACATCAATCAAATCAATCAAATTCCAGGAGGGTATTCCTATATTTACAATTCTCTGTGAATTCCACACCTGTTTAATATATATTCTGTTTGATGAGCTTCTCGTCTGTTGTGGTTCAGCAGCTACCTTGAACATGTTACCGGCCTCCCTGCGGACTCACATTTTAAGAACCAGCCTAATGTGAATAAATCATGAAAACGCAGACGGCATAGAACACTTGGAATAAGGTTCCTTCATTCCTACTGCTTCTCAGACAAAACCAGAATTCATCTGACCTTGAAAATGACACATGGAAAAAGGGAAAAGAGAGGACAGTGGAGATAACGGCCTTCTGTGTGAACTATCAGAGGTAGCAATCTGGCCAGCTAGAGAAGCAGAATGTTTTCTTTGGCAGGCAAACACAGACTCCTGGTCATGCAGTGCAGTGGTTCATCATCTAATGCATATAACAGATAGACGGTCTGTGCTGTCACTGGTATTTTCTTCCTTTGGATTCTTTCCCTCTGTTCTTGGTTACTAAATTTTTTATTAGTTTTGTGCCTTTTCTGTCTGCTTTTTTTTTTTTTTTTTTTTTTTTTTTTCCTTTTTTTTTTTTTTTTTTTTTTTTTTTTTTTTTTTTTTTTTTTTTTTTTTTTTTTTTTTTTTTTTTTTTTTTTTTTAGTTGTACCCCTCTGTTGACCTCCTCTAAACATGCTGATGACTAAAAAAAGGGCAAATGTGGATTCATCACTCCATCAGACCTGTTGCCACAGTTCTTGTGTAATTTGGTGCACCTCGGCCTTTTCTCGCTGCTTCCCTTCCTTAAAAATGGCTTCTATGCATTATTTTCCATTTATTTTGTGGTATTTTACAACTGTTTGTGTTGCTTTCAGTTTATTCTGCATCTCTTTATGATGCTTTTACCACTATTTGTGTTCATTTTTGTGTTACCGTTCAATGTGTTTGCTACGAGGACATTTCTGTGCTGGTGAACATTTTGGGGATATTTTTGGTTGCTTTTCACGTGTTTTGTGTCTCTGGAGACACGCAATTTTTGTGACTATTTGTGGTGATTTTGAGTTTTCTATTTTCACTCTGCATTTGGGGACTATTTGGGCTGTTTTTCATTCTTTGTGCGCCTCTTTTTACACATCTCGCAGCTCTTTCCAGTCCTTTTGCATCTTATTTCATTTTATTGCAAACATTTTCTGTTGCATTCTCTCTTTTTTTTGTGGTCATTTTGTGTCTCTTTCCATTCATTGTTTGCTCTCTGTTCTTTTCTTTTGACATTATTTTTCCTGTTTTTTGTAACTTTTGTAGTGTGTCTTTTGAGCCATTTTTCTATTTTACACTATTTTTTCTCTTTCCATTTGTTTTTGTGTCTTTGTGACTATTTTGTTTTGAGGTGCTGGTGTATGGCATGTATGCACTGATATGCTGATATATACATATATGGATTTTTAGCCTTCCTTCTGCCTCTTTTTGTCTGTCAGCGTAACACCTGCATTATCTTTTCCTGTCTCTGTGATCATTTTTCACTTCTCTCTTAGACTTCGTCACTATTGGTACTGGATGTGCTTTGGTGATTAGGCGCTTTACATTCAGCTTGTTTGGTGTCTTATTGCAACTATTTCATGTGTCTTTCTGATCATTTTATGACTATGAACGCGGACGTGAACCCCGGCGGCTGGCACTCAGCACTGGTCTAGAGGCCCCTTTACCATTCAAACCCCATGACATCGCCCTACAGGCCTGCTGGGAATCCTTTCATAAGAATTGTGATTTACAGCCACCTGCTGCTTTATCCGATACGCCATGCTGGTGATAGTTTTGTGCTGTGCGAGATTTCTAACATAAAATGATGAATGTAGTCAGCAACAATAATCAAGAAAGCTGTGGTTTTGATAATCGAGTTCAGTCAGGTTCCACAAGAGCCCTTCAAAATGCTCATCCACGAGGCGCCAGCTGGCTCAGCGGATGAGCAGGCAATCACGTATGCTGTGTGGTGGTGCAGGCAGCCTGGGTTTGCATCCTGACCTGTGGCCATTTACTGCATCTTCCCCCATCTCTCTCTCTCTCTGTCTCTCTCTGTCTCTCTCTCTCTCTCTCTCTCTCTCTCTCTCTCTCTCTCTCTCTCTCTCTCTCTCTCTCTCTCTCTCTGTCTCTCTCTCTCTCTCTCTGTCTCTCTCTCTCTCTCTCTCTCTCTCTCTCTCTCTCTCTCTCTCTCTCTCTCTCTCTCTCTCTCTCTCTCTCTGTCTCTCTCTCTCTCTCTCTCTCTGTCTCTCTCTCTCTGTCTCTCTCTCTCTCTCTCTCTCTCTCTCTCTCTCTCTCTCTCTCTCTCTCTCTCTCTCTCTCTCTCTCTCTCTCTCTCTCTCTCGCTCTCTGTCTCTCTCTCTCTCTCTCTCTCTCTCTCTCTCTCTCTCTCTCTCTCTCTCTCTCTCTCTCTCTCTCTCTCTCTCTCTCTCTCTCTCTCTCTCTCTCTCTCTCTCTCTGTCTCTCTGTCTCTGTCTCTCTCTCTCTCTGTCTCTCTGTCTGTCTCTCTCTCCTGCCACTCTCTTCTGGTAGAAACCTTGGCGGTGGTTGTTGTTGTTGTTGCCATCAGCTTGACTTCCATCTCCTTCTATAAATAATTAAGCAAATTAGAAACAAAACAAAAAGAAAAAATAAACGTAGGGCCAGAGCAGTCACAGTAAACACAATTTAGTGTCCCAATCATTTTTACTGTAATTTGTTCATCGTGCCTTTTCTGTATGTTATTATAGCTCCTTGCTTGCTTTCCTTAAATGTGCTCCTGGTGTATTTTGCAGGATGGTGAGGTCACATACTGCTTACATCCACATATTTATTTCATTGGGATGTAAAGCCGTGGAATGAATTGTAAAGAAGGAAGCTATTAGATTTAAGTTTGTTCATTTACAACAATGCCTGTTCTAATTGTGTTTTTCTCGTTCTTATTTTTCCCGGTGCTGCTCACTTGGAATGGTTGCAAATAAAGGTAAGAACCCTTTTTTATTATGCATGTATTTTGTGTATTGTGAGGCTGGAGCAGAAATGTACAAATGGCTTTGGGGACTTACTAAGACCTCTTTGGGTAATTGCTTCAAGAAAGCAATTAGCAAAAGTCTCAAATTGGAAACTAAGTAAACAAACAATGACATACAACAAAGTATGTGGGGAGATTTTAGTAAACATCTATACAGCGCCATTTCTTCCTCGATTTTGCTGGATAAATGTCATGGTTTGTAAATTGCAGTGCTCTACACAAGAAGGTGGGTCAATTGTGCTGTTGTCCATCTACCCGTTTGTCCCTTCCATCCATCCTCGACCTCTTTTCTGTGTTATAGAGACTTTTTAAAATCTCACACACTTGCTTTTTTTGTTGTGAAGGATAAGTGTGGTTTGCAGTGAGACCTTGGGGTTGCTGTCAGCATTCCTGACTGCTGTTGTTTGTTGGCTTTGCTCCAGCTATCAGTCCAACACTGTTGAGGACAAAGACACACGATGGAGACTGAGAGCAAAAACCCAACAAAGCCTGTGGATGCAAATTTAAGGAGAGAATTATTTTTGTGGAAGAGTTCAGTGTGTTTGTTTGTTTGTTTTCTGTTTATCAGCCTGTTTTGCCATTTCAACTGTTGGTATAAGTATTTATTGATTTATTGTTTTTACAATTTGTTTATTTGTATAAAGTCTAACTTTTCTTTGGTGTAACCTGGTGTTTTCCCCTCAGTAATTTCTCTCGTGTTGTACAGTGTCATTCTGGTTTAAGGCAAACACACAATAAGCTGCACCACAGGAATTACACAGCAACATTTAAGTTACCTCCACGGCCTAGCCAAATAAGAATGATGATGTGCTTCTGTGCATGTGAACGCACACAGCAGTCACTGCACTTTTAGCCTGGCCAATGCCTCCAACAGCACTTCATTCTAGCCCTTTGCCAGCTCTAATAGGCCGTGCCATAATGCCAAAATCAGGTGCTGAGTCGATAATGTTGCACTTCCTAATGCAGTTATGAGTGGAAATGAATGTTGGTGGTTTGGAGGCTGATTATAGTACACGGAGGCCTGCATAAAGCTGTGGCTCAGTACAGCTTGGGCTTTAATAAAGCCCTGCAAATAAGGGTAGTGGGCAGCCAGGCTTTGTGGATAAACCCCCTCCCCGAACAGACAAGGACGATCTGTCGTCGCACTGGCAGAGACAATACGTCACTTTAACACAATAGGAGAAGGTCCTCAGCTCTCCATGAGGCGTTCCATATGGGATGAATAGCATCTCTAATGATCAGCCCTCTGTTTATTACCGCTGTGATTATGAGCCATTTGTTTGCTTTATCAAGGCTTTAAACCCCAGGGGATTTAATGAGAGCTGGGATGTAAAACTGTCTCCCTCAAGGATGGGAAGGTCACAGGAACCGTTTGTTGTGGTATGGAGGGTGTTGTGCTTCTTTTTTTTTTTTTTGCACATTCCTCTTTGTTGTTTGTGAGTTTGTAGTCATCGCAGCCTCAAACGCTGTCAGAATTATTAATGGCTTCTGCAGGGATGACAATGCAAGTTGGGTTTTGTAAAACCAATAGAGAAGAAAACGTGCATGAATATCATTTTTGGATGTTGAAGCATTAGCGATGATTAGGGGGGTTTGTAATGTGGTTTTAGCTGATGAAGAAA
>VUQJ01030025.1:0-10509 GCA_015108635.1 Andinoacara biseriatus
GAGGGGAAGTAATGAAGGAAGGAAGGAAGGAGAGAGAGAGAAGGAAGGAAGGAAGGAAGGAGAGAGAGAGGGGAAGGAAGGAAGGAAGGAAGGAAGGAAGGAAGGAAGGAAGGAAGGAGAGAGAGAGGGGAAGGAATGAAGGAAGGAAGGAAGGAGAGAGAGAGAGGAAGGAATGAAGGAAGGAAGGAGAGAGAGAGAGGAAGGAATGAAGGAAGGAAGGAGAGAGAGAGAGGGGAAGGAATGAAGGAAGGAAGGAGAGAGAGAGAGGAAGGAATGAAGGAAGGAAGGAGAGAGAGAGAGGGGAAGGAATGAAGGAAGGAAGGCACCCTCCTCCTTCCTGAAGCAGAGGGTTGAGGGTTTAAGCGAATTTGCTCTCGATGTGAAATATCTTTTTTTTTTTGCTGGCTGTTTTCGGTGCTGGCGTCACCTGTGAGCTCTGCTCTGTCTCAGGTGAACTATCGCCCTAAGACGATGGTCAGAGGAGCCCCCACCTCGCTCTACTCCCAGCTCGCCGACACCACAGAGATCCAGTTTGCCAGAGAGATGACGGAGATGCACAGCGAGGTATGACGCACAAATGCGCACAAACCGCAAACCCGTGTAAGTCGGATTCAGCTGCTCAGGAACAAATGGCTGCAACGTGTCACAAAAATCACGAGAGCCTGAAGAGCGAGTTTCCTTAAAGAGCCGTTAAAGAGTGAAACTCAACAAATCTGTGCGTCACAAAGAGCTGAGGGAGCGTTTTGTGCTCTCCTCCCTCAGAGTAAGTACAGGGAGGGCGGCAGGAGGAGCCTCTCCCAGAGTTTCTACTCTCAGCTCCCAGAAACCGCCGAGACTCAGTTTGCTAAGACTGTCGCTGAGCTGCAGAGCGAGGTGAGACCGCCTCACTGTTGTGTGTGCAGGTAGAATTAGAGCTCGCCACATAGTTACGTAGTTTCATGACGTGCACTCGTGCACACGCTCAGACACTAAAGTACTGACTGCATGTTCATGGCTGCAGTCGGACCTCTGAGGTCACAGCTGTTACTGAAACCTGAGGCTTCAAATTTTAATGAACAAACTGGAAACCAAAATCATTTAGTCTCATCGTCTCTGGCCTCACACTAACCTGCCCCACAGCTGCAGCGTTTTCCTGCACAGAAACATATTTATGTTTCTGAGTTTGCATTAAAATCTGTTTTCGTTTGCAGAGGCGGTACAAGGAGTCGGGACAGAAAGGCGGGAACTCGTCTTTGTACTCTCTGCTCCCGGAAACCTTAGAGACAGCTCGTGCCAGGGAGGCCTCGGAGCTTTACAGTGAGGTACAGTCACCATCATAAATATAATCAGATTCTCCTGGCTGTGGGCGGAGCTCATGCTTTTCTGATGTTTACGTGCTCAGATCTTTGTGTGCTGTGATTCCAGGTCAGGTATAAAGAGGACGGGAAGAAGGAGCTGAACCTCAGCCTGTACGCTCTGCTGCCCGAGACCATCGACACTCGGCGTGCTAAAGAGGTGTCGCAGCTGCAGAGCGAGGTACTTTAATGTTCAGTTATGAGCCTGAGTAATGCTTCAGCGTGATGATTGACACCTCGTTAGCTTTAATATCCTCGTCTCCTGCAGGTGAAGTATAAAGACGGCCTGAAGCGGAGGAATCAGAGCAGTTTGTACCATCAGCTGTCAGAGACCACAGAGACCCAGCTGGCCAAACAGCTGTCTGAGCTGCAGAGCGAGGTAAACGGCACACGGTGACACATTTACTCCTTAAAATGTTCCTAACAAACACGTTTGGGTGTTCCACAGTTAAACACGTGTTTCTTCAGAAAAAAAGAAATGAGTGACTGACGGGTTCACGTTGGTCATCAAACCTGCTCCTGCTCTGAGTTCGGCTCCTTTTATCTGGATCGGTCCGGTTTAGAATGTGAAAGCTGAGTTTGGAGTGAATCAAAGCTGGAAAGAATCAGTTTCTGCAGAAGTCCCAGTGAGAGTGCAGCAGCAGGAAGTTGAATGGTCATTAAAAAATGAAGAGGGTGGTGCTAAATATACCGCTGCAGCGAACAGCGCTGCAGAGCTGCTTGACCTCCCGTAGCGTCACTCTTTCAGTGATCAGCAGAGTCACTGAAAACACTCGGATTAGATCATTTCTGTGGTTTGTTGCATGAATTCAGAGGACGCGCCGACACATTTGGGGCTAATCTGAGTAACGTGTGGCCCAAAAGGCTCAGACTGGCTGGATTCTGGCGGTGATTTGTGGGTGTGGCCCAAATGCCACAGCATATTTGACCCATGACCTGTGGCTGAGCTGAGCAGCCACCCCGAGTGCAAAGTCAAGATCCAAACTGTAAATATGGGCGACATTTGGGATTCATGCAGCTCCAACAGTTCTGACCCGGTGGGGGTGTCATGTGGTGCCTGACAGTGGGTTCCATGTGCTGTGGGCGTGGCCTTTCCTGCAGGTTTGGTGGTCCGATGGTGGTCCTGATGGGATCCAGCTGTCGGCGTTATTACGGAGCTCTCAGGGCCTACTGGAGTTCTGCTGTGCTCCGCCCTCCTGTGCAGCTGCTGTCACGCAGCAATTAGTCTAATTAGTAATTAAACGGATGGACCAGAGAGGCATTAAATCATTTGTTCCCAATTTTTCCTCCTTGTCTCTTTCTCCTTTTTAATTGTGACTTCCTCGCGTCCGCTGCACATAACAGGAATTTTAGCTTCCTTTAAGAAGCCTTGAACAGGCAAAGGTTCGATGACAGTTCATATTGAATCGTTTTTGATGTCTGCAGGTTAAATATAAAGAAGCTGGACAGAAGGAGGTGAACACCTGCCTGTATTCTGTGCTGCCTGAAACGCTGCAGACTCAACACGCTAAAGAAGCTGCAGAGCTGCTCAGTGAGGTGACAACAGCGTTTGTTCCTAACAGTAAATCCAGCTGCAGTCTGAAAAACATCTGTCTGAAGATTATTGTGTTTCTGGTTATGAATTTAACCAGATTAAATACAAAGAGGGGAAGAAGCAGATGTCCAGTTCGCTCTACTCCACTCTGCCTGAAACTTTAGAAAGCAGCTTCGCCAGAGAGCTGACCGACATGCTGAGCCAGGTGAGGAGGGCTCATCAGCCTGATCTGTTCAAATGGACTTTAATATGTTTTCTCTCATTAAATGCTGCTAAGGTCAGAGGTCACACTGCTCTGAACACTCACTTTCATGCAGTTTTTTCCTCTTAGCTCTGTGTGATGTCACAGAGAACAGTAATCCCTGATAGAGTCATGTGTGAGAACAATACCGCCTACCTGCTCTGTTTTCAAGTGGCAGCCAATCAGAGGGAAGCAGGCTTAAAGGGGGAGGAGCTAAAACAGAGGCAGAGCTGAGGGGCTGCGCCAAGGCCTGGTATAAGAGCCAGAAGGATTACACAAAGTAGTAGTAGTAGTAGTAGTTGTAGTAGTATTTATTTAATATTTAGAAACACAGAAAGATGAATGTGAGGAACCGAAGCTGTGCAGTTAAACTTACCTGCAGGAAAAAGATGGAGGAAAACAAACTCTGCCTTTCAGTAATAATTTAACATTTATGAACAAAGACACAGAAACAGCAACAAAGCATTAAAACTCAAACCGGCCGACAGTTACAGAAAAATGAACACATACGACCCGTTTTTAATCATAATAATAATCTGTACTTACTGATGTTACAAAGAGCCTGATATTAAAGCACGAGCCATGAAAACCATCATTATGACAGCTGCAGGTCAGATTTATGAAGGCAGGACGCCATCATCAATAAAAGCTGCATCGTTTCTGATGTTTGTGAGTTTATGAGGCTCGGCTCGCTGTCGGCATCGATGTGTGAAGGCGTGAATGTGTGTTCGTTTAACACAGACCGTGAAAACTTCCTCCATATCTGCTCCGTGTGACGCGTTTATCATCCAGCAGAAGGACGCAGCTCTTCCTGTTTTTAATGTTCTGACTTTTAACAGGTTAAATACAAAGAGAGCGCAATGAAGAGTCTTCCTAAGAGCGCCTACAGCCAGCTTCCAGAGACCGCCGACATGCAGTTTGCTAAAAGTGCTGCAGAGCTGCAGAGCGAGGTGAGGAACACGCGTCTTTATGCAAACACGTTTCCACCAGAGCTCTTTTTGTTCAGAATATGAAGCTTTTCTTTGCTGTGAGGTTCTTTCTATTGACCTCTTATAAAAACAAAGCGTTATTATTTGTATGAACCTGATTTCAGATGAAGTACAAAAAGGGAAAGAAAGACATGTCGAGGTCTCTGTTTTCCACCCTGCCGGAGACTCGGGAGTCGCTTCACGCCAAAGAAGCCTCTGAACTGCAGAGCGAGGTAAAACTGCTGCTGTGAGCACAATATAATAAACTCAGAGTGCTTAATATTGTTATGCATTCACATCTTTCTGTTACATACAGAAAAATGCATTTACAGCAGGCAGATACAATAAAACAGACTATGAGTTAAAATACAATAAAAATCTTCCAATAATAAGAAACAGACTGGAATGTTCCTTAAAAGTGAGATTATTTAGTTTTTCTGTTTGTTTTAATAAGACAAACTTGAAATGTAATTCAGCAGACAGATATGAACATAACCTCCATCTAAGAGGATGAAGGGCCCAAAACAAAGTCTAAATGTAAAGATATCTATAAGGAAATAACCATACTTACCATTTTTATGGTAAGTATGGTTATTTCCCAGAGTTTTGAATCTACTTAAAAGTTTGTCTCTTTTCAAAGCTGCAACATCAGCTCAGTCAGTTAATAGTTACCAGTACTTTGTTTATGTTCTCAAATTTGAATAGCTTGTGTTGTTGGGTTAAAAAAAAGTTACAGCATGCTGTTGATAACTGTGTGACAAATTTGGAGCATATATTTATTTAAAAAAAAGAGTGGACCAAGTACTGAACCCTGTGGAACACCATGTGAAATCTGCTTCCTGGCATCATCGAGTCTTCTCATAGTTTAATGCTGTTTGTGTTTAGCTGAAGTACAAAGCCGGCCTGAAGCAGAGTCTTTCCTGCAGCCTGTTCCACCTCCTGCCGGAGACGTTAGAGACGGCTCGCGCTAAAGAAGTCTCCGAGCTGCTCAGTGAGGTGAAGGAAACAGAAGGAATTGATTTGCATGGCAGAAGCTGCAGATGAAATACAAAATATTTTTTTCCAGGTGAAGTATAAAGAGGACGGGAAGAAGGAGCTGAACCTCAGCCTGTACTCCCTGCTGCCCGAGACCATCGACACTCAGCGTGCGAAAGACGTGTCGGAGCTGCAGAGCGAGGTACTTTATTCCTGCTTCAATGTGTTTCTCTCTGCAGCCGCTGGATTTGCAGGAAGAGGAAAGTCAGCTGAGATAAATGTGGATGCAGAATACACTAGGTACTTTCTTTAGTATATCAAGTAGAAAGCTGCCGGGTGCACTGAATAAATAAGTAAAGTCAAATGTTGTTTATATCGTGTCTTTCGTGATAAATATGTGAAAGTGCTTCATAACTAAAATTCTAAAAATGTAAAGACAAACTGCAGCTTTTTATTTTAGCAGTTACTATCGTGGCAACTTTTGCTGCGTTACTTTCTGTGGAGTTTTTCCACCCTCAGGAACACCAGGACAAAATTCTCCATCCAGTGAGTTAAAGTGTGGAGAGAATCCCAAAGCAAATCTCTGCCCACAGCTCAGTTTGTTCAACTGTCCATATAAAACAAAAAGATCTGAATGCAGATTCTGTCTTTTCCTGAAGTGCAACATGAAAACGTGATTCTTCCCCGTCTCCTGCAGGTGAAGTATAAAGAAGGTGTGAAGCAGAAGCTTCAGAGCAGTTTGTACCATCAGCTCTCAGAGACCACAGAGACACAGCTGGCCAAACAGCTGTCTGAGCTGCAGAGCGAGGTAAACACACCAACAGCAAAGGCTGGAAATGTTTTGCCTCTTGTTTGTTGTTAAGAATAAGTTATTATTTTATTGCTCAGTGTAGCTTTAAGTCCCCCCGCTTCTGGCAATGTTGGCTTATTGCAACCCACACAAAATCCATACTGAAGGTAATGAAAACAGCAGTAACGGTGCAGACTGAGGCATAACAAGCTGTTGTTTCAATGTAACAAATTCTGTAGCAAATGAGTGGCAAAGATTACATCCATGTGGGGTAAAATAAGACCTGGAGGCTGCAGAGTGTGCTGCACAAACCAGCGCTGATGCAGAGGGTTCATTTCAAATTGCAGATCAAATACAAGGAGGCCGGTAAGAAAGAGGTGAACACCTGCCTGTACTCCCTGCTGCCTCACACCATGGAGACACAGCACACCAAAGAAGCTGCAGAGCTGCTCAGTGAGGTAACGTTCTCACGGTTCTGACACTGCAGAGTTGTTTTATCTGCCTACAGGATGAATCACAATTTAATGTCAGGTGATGTTCAAAGAACCAAACGGAGACGTGAAGTTATTTTGTAAAAGCCCAAAGTTACAGTAAGAGACACAAACATTAAGGAGCACATAGATGCAGGAGGCCAGCGGGCGGATGGACAGTCCAATAAAGACATCACTGATGTCCACAGAGACACGAAGTACAAACAACAAATCTGACAGGAAGTAACTAAAAGACAATATGTCACTGTGGCAAACGTGAGGACAGAGGCGGGATGGGGACGCTAGAAACAAAGTGTCAGGTACAACAAAGCAATAAATAGAAGAAGCACTGTGACATTCAAGCTAAACTGGCAGAAAGTAACGACACCATCAATATGCAGCATTAACAGACAGTGTTTCACCTTCTTTAAGGTGCATGAATAGAAGTATTTATTTCCTGTTTTGGCTCCACAGGTAAAATACAAGGAAAGTGGGAAGAAGGAGATGTCCAGCTCCCTGTACGCCGCTCTGCCCGACACTCAAGAAAGCAGCTTTGCCAGAGAGATGACTGACGTGCTGAGCGAGGTAAATATCAGCATCCTGCAGTCACCTGATCAGAGCAGAATCTACACAATTAACAGCAACTCAGAAAATATATATATATTTTAAAAATCACTCCTTCAATATGACGGAAGTCGTCAAAACAGGAGACAAAAGAAAGCGTTTCAGTTGCAGCTGTCGCAGCAGTTTCCCTGGTTACAAATACTGGGAGCAGGACTCACACGACACCAACGTGCACCACTCAGCAGCAGTTGTGGCATCATTCTGGTGCCCACAGATGATGACAGCTGCTGTAATTTGGCTGGAAGACGACACTGACCGATGTCAGTGACCGGGGTGACTGACAGCTGTTGTGTCACGTCCACTGTGGGCTCGACAAATGTTCACAAAAACTGCAAGACTTTAAAATGGGTCATTTAATTTTAATAAAGAGGATTTCTTTGCTTTCCTAACAATAAATCACAACAGAAATGATGTGTTGTATAAATGGAAATCTATACATCCCTATCACAAACTGTTCAAACACACGAGTCACGCATACTGATGCACTGAACACACACACTGTAGTTTAGCATGACTCAGCATGACTCAGCATGACTCAGCCTAACGTACGTCCTCCTGCTGACACAAATACTGTCGGTAGAGCATAAGAAGCTCATGTATCCACACAGGAATGTGCACGTTTTAGGAAGTAAAAAGATGAATGCACGAGTTTATTAATAATGGATGGAAGCAAGACACATCTGTACTGTTGCTATAGCTACCTGGTGCAGATTTAACATCATGGTTAGCCTGTTCACTGGCATCAGAAACACCGCCCCATTTTTAAACCATCATCTATATTTTGGTGAGATTCGGTCGAATGTCCTGACTCTTTGTTTCTCTGACATTTTGAAGAGAGACTCAAACATGCAGGAGGAACTCTGAGAGCTGACGAGTCCACAAAATAAGTCAAATGCAGAGAGAGCTGCAGTAAGAATGCTGTTTGATTACTTATAAATAATCACTACCCAGATTATCCACCGCTCTCTGATGTTTCTACCTTAGACGCTCATCAGAGGCCAGATTAGCATCAGAAACAGGATCAGAGCAGCATGGCAGGCTGTTCACAATGGAGAGGAGTTATTAACAGTATCTGATCTGTAACCAAGGAAAGATGGAAAGCCAGATTTGTTTTCCGGTTCTTTTTTAGGATACAGATAAAAGTGACATTTTTAACACAACAGTTTCCAGAAAGGGCAGTTTCCACTAAGCTGTTTACATGGCTAATAAAAATATGGATTTCACTAAGATTCCTGCTATATGCATCTGTAAAACTCCATTAACAATGCTCTAACATGTAAACTATAATACTGAAGCATGAAAAAGAGGTGATGACTGTAAGATTTTGCGGCTTAGTTTTCATCGCTGGTAGACTTGTTTGACTGCGCAGAAACAACCTCAGTCTATCATTCCTTCTGGACAAGGTTAACAATAACTGGGTATCTGAAAACCTGTGGGCTTTTCTATACTGGTTGGTTGGTTGTCTGGTTGGTTGGTTGTCTGGTTGGTTAGCAGCTGTAGACTGTGTATGCATTCAAATGTTGCAAACACCTGTAAAATCTCCAACTGATGACAAACTGTACACATGCTCATAAAACCTTACCATACCAGCAAATCACACATCTTAGTCTTACATCGGAATGTCAAAATTGTAGATAATCAGAAAGTAGACTGATCTGCTCTCATACAGAGAAGTAGTTCACATAGTTGTGCGCATGTAAACATAGCTTCAGGGTAGTTGTGCATCATTCAGGTATAGATTTATACTTTCTTAAACATGTTTCCCAACATGTGGACTTTTTAACTCTTCAATGAATTGCAGAGCTGTGGTTTGTGTTATTTTGACCTTAACCTGTGTCCATCTCTTCCAGAACAAATACAAGGAGAATGCAAAGAGAAATCTTTCTCAGAGTTTTTACTCTCAGCTACCAGAAACCACTGAGACTCAGTTTGCTAAAACTGTCTCTGAGCTCCAAAGCGAGGTGAGCAAGAGAATTATTCCTTCTATATTTTGTGTAAAAAATGTGGTTTATAAGCATCAGAGTGTCCAGTCCCTGCTGTTTAATTCTAATTTTTTTGTGTGTATATGTGTGTATGTGTATGTGTTTTTTTTTAACCAAAGTTTGTATGAAATATCACATATATGCAGATGACACCCAGCTCTGTATTTCAATTCCTCTTCTATATAATCCTCTTTCTGTTCAGCGGTAAAAATAACAAACTAAATTTAGTTGCAGGGGAAAGAAATGGATATTTTTTTGCAGCATATCGTATGTCTGGAGGTATTGACCTCGTCTACCACCTAAAAACATGGAAGAAGCTAAATGTGTGGAACCAGTTTAAAACAGATGTTTGTGGGTTTTGGTTTGCTTTTTGGTTTGTGTTCAGATGAAGTACAAAGAAGCAGGTAAGAAGGTCGTGGCGAGCTCCCTCTATTCAACTCTACCTGAGACTCTGGAAACGCAGCACGCTAAAGAGGCCTCCCAGCTGCAGAGTCAGGTACCTGTATGCACTCATCCGCCAAATGCACCACAGGTGTCATTACATTTAGTTTTAGGGCACCTCACAGCCAGAACAGCCTGTGAACATAAACAGAGCATTGCTATTGCCACATGGTGCAAATATGGAGAAACTTATGCTACTAAGTATTAACTCTTACTTAGTAGAGGTCATTAAGTTAGGCATGAAGCGTGCTCTCAATATCTTCCATTCTTTGCACAGGTCTGATCTTCCAGTGCATTCTTACAATAAACTGATTAAAGTTAGTGTGAATGATGTTCTTCAACTACATCTGTTCCAGCTGAACTACAAGCAGACTTTAAAGAACAATGGCCCCAGTCTTTACCACCTGATGCCAGAAACTAGTGAAAGCCAGTTTGTCCGCCAGCAGACAGAGATGCTCAGTGAGGTACGATTTCTACCTTCTCTCTACCTGTTCATCCCCCAAATGGAAAAAAATACCTTGATCAGCTCTTTTATGTGAGCCTGTTTGTCACTTCTCACAGAGAATTCAGTTTCAAGATTTATTATGTGATGAGTTTGGTAAGCTTTCATAGAAAACGTGATGTGCATAGACAAGAAGTCTGAATGATGTGATCATGCTGTAATATTAAAACATATCTGTGTGAATGAAGAAGAACTCTTTGTTCTTATCTTGCTGGTTCTGTTTTGTTTCATCACAAGGTCAAGTACAAAGAAGATAAGAAAGAGATGAGCGTCAACTTGTATTCTCTGCTTCCCGACACACTCGACACCCAGCATGCTAAAGAGCTGACGGAGATGCAGAGCGAGGTGGGTGCTCTGAATATTCAAAGTGCAGTCGGGTCTCATAGAATCATTCGTAGACTTCTGTTTGCTTAACAACCTTTAATGATAATCTTTAAAGAAATGTAACTAAAAATAAGATTGTGGTAATATTTACAGTTTAATTTATCGAAAGATAAATGCTTTCTATTTTTCTTACCATATCAATCTCTGTTGCTAAAAGTAAAAGTAATAGTTTGTGGCAGAATTCAATACCGTATTTAGCTGCTTCGAACAAGATGAATGAGCTGTTATGAGTTCTGGTTGCTATAAAATACAAGATCAAATTTA
>VUQJ01030030.1:9492-19519 GCA_015108635.1 Andinoacara biseriatus
CATGAAGCTAATAAATTAATCTATATGACCAAAGACAAAAATAAATTCCCTCTAGACAAACCTATTCATGACACACACACACACACACACACACACACACACAGTATCTCTTCCAAAGTAGATCTTTGCCAGTCTGTGCACATACTATATTCTTCTTCTATATTCTACTATAATTTTCTTTTTTCTTTTGGGTTTTTTTTTTCTCAGTAACACTGAGCTCTGGTACTTACAAATTGATGTGGCTTCACTGAGCACAGCCAGAAAAGAATTTCCAGTCTGTTTTACAAATGAGTTTTCATCATCATTTCTTCACGGCAATGTCAGACTGTGACCCAAAAAAAATGGCTGTCATGCTTGTAGCCTTTTTATCTTTCTATCTATTCATAATGAATCATGTTTAATTTAGCTGCTCTCACACTTGGGTTGTCACAGTACTAGAAATTCAAACTTGATACAGATACCCAGGGAAATGCTTAATACTCAGTAGGATTGTCTATACTATGGGGGAGAAATTACAAAATTAAGAGGCATAATTGTTTTTAAATAAAGACTAGAACATATCTTAGGTGCTGGTATTTGTTAAGGTAGACTGCTAACTTTTCTGTCTGGAGTCTGGTAGACGAGAAGAGAAACATAGCACTTTTTAGACATAAATAACTGTGCTATCATGTTAAATTAACAGTGTATTAATGTTACAGAATTGATAACATTTGCTCACTAGCTCCTGCATTAATGTTACTGTTTTATTATTAGCCATAGCCTCTAGCCACTACCTTAATGGCAACTTAACTGCTAATGTGGGTAATTGCTATTAGTTAAAGGCAAATGTCAACACTTGTGATGACTGGTGAATGTTGTTGAAATGGGAGCTTTACTGACCTCATGAAATTCCTCATATAGACCATGATATCAGTCTTTAGGATGCTTCATAGAGCTTGTGATGCTGCTTTTCACACGTTCGGCTGCTAGTGAGGGAAGGGGCTGTGTGCCTGCATATCTGCAGCAATGCTGTGTGAAGTTGTGTGCCAGCCGAAGGACCTGACGACAGAAGTATTGGTATCAATACTGCTCCAAGTGAGCATCTAATCTGATAGTTTTTTGCATCAATTAGTATCCAAGTATCCAGCACAAAAAGTCTTCAGCGTGTATAAACGACATTAAGAGCTTTGTGCAGACCTAATCAGACAAGGAAAAATGATCTATTGTGGCAGAAATTGAATCATTAATGATTACGGCGAGGAGCTGATGACAAATGTTTAGATGAGAATGAGAGACAAAACAGGGGAACAAGCATCTAATAATAAGCCGGGCAGGTGTTTACTGTCTCTTTTAAATGAGTGCAAGTGTAGGGAGAAATTTCCTAGTGTTACCCTAAAGCATGTTAGGCATCAAATTAATCTCAATTCAGCTGCAGTATGTCAACACATGAACCAAATCTTGCATTAAGCATGGATGCATATATACTCACGGCTGAACGGAACCATTCACTGTATTTGGGGTGTTGGTGCCTGTTGGAGGTTTTTAATGGAATTATCTGAAAAATAATATGGCTTGTATGTAAAGTCGAGACTATCCAGTGACTCCATACTCTATTTTTGATATGTGAGACTAGTATTTCACAGATACTGGTGCTAAGCAAGCAAGCTTTACTAACAAAGCTTGAAAGCATTAGCTGGTAAAGTAGCACTCCACCCAAAAGTCAAGACATCAAAAATCCATGAGTCCACAAACCACCTGTGGCTACATCTGTCTTCAACACACGTCATACACATCTTACTCCAGCTTTTCCCTGTCTTGTTAGAGACAATTGTTTTTGGTGATTATCTTCTTATTTTCTTGGTGCACTACCAGGGGACCAAAAAAAAAAAAACAGCACTTCAGCTTGTCTGTGAAAAAGCTCTGAGGCGAGACGAGCCGCTGCATTGCTTGTTGACAGCGAGTGGCGTCCTGGGAACAGAGCTGAACTGACAGCGGTTTTAATGCCTGTTTAGCTCTGTTGGAACCAATCACCAAGATATTTTAAGGACTTTATATTTCAGCTTCTTTTTTTCCTAAAGGAAACTTGGAAAACCAAAGGTCAATGCATGTCGCAAAAACACCCCAATGTTTCTCTACAGTCTTATTAACGCTGGAAAGAGACTAAACTATCGTGGCACTAAATCTCTACAGAGAAAATGAAATAGTAATGAACAAAAAATGAGTTTCACAAAATTATTTCAAATAAAATACATTTTACAAGGCTCTGAAGTTTAGAGCGTTTTCCTTTCTTCTCCTTGGGTTAAAAGCACATCCTCGGGGCTCTTTTCAAACTCAATACAGTAAAGTCACTCAAATATGGTTGAGGCACAAACCCCACCCGTCAGTCTCTCCCCCGACAGTCTCTGGATAGAAACAAGTGAGGAGAGAAAATCCGAACCTTTCCCCAGCCTGACCGAGGAGGGTTACAGAGCAGTTCAGTGTTAGCAAAATCCTCCCTCCTCCACCATTCCTAAAAAGTGAAAGGTGCAGAACACAAAGTCAAGCCTGAAGAACAGGTAGGCAGCCTGTGCAGGAGACACCCACTCAGCCACAGAACGTTATTTCGTGGGCTGAATAATCCAAAACGCCTCTCAGTACCATGATCAAAAGTGCAGGCTTTATATTTTATTTTCTTATATGTAAAGAATTAGATTAAGATCATTAATTGAGAGCAAATTATTCAAGAATCGCATGTTACATGTTTTTATGAACTTGTGATAAGAACATGATTTCATGTTTCCCGAGGATACAGCACCAAAGACCCCAATAATCACCTCTGAAACCCTCCTACATACACAGAACTATGTAACAGGTCAGAAACAGCCTGAAACTAAAAGTCATATGAGCCTGATTTCTGAAATGTTCACAAGGATACAATTTATGTACACTTTCTTCAACACAATCTCACACAAACAGCATACAATAAATCCCTAAAGAAAAAAAAAAAAAAAGGAAAAAAAAGCTCTTCAAGCCCGCAAACCCTTTTGCAGGTCCATATTTGAGTGTGAAGACATGCAGTCTTCAAACAAAATAAATAAAACAGGACAGGTTTCATATTTTTATATATTAATGAGATATTTTAATTGATATTATTTAGTATCAGTAATGACACTGAAGTGAGATTTCAGGGCCCTCTTATATTTATGACACAAGTGTTACGGACTATCTATTACCCAGTTAATATCTTTGCACTGTGTTTCACAGTCTGACAATCATCTGTTTATGTCAGCAGGGTTCAAGGTTTTGGTGGCTAACACCCTCACCCGACACTGCAACAGGCAGCAAAGACTGATGGCCCCGCGTCATCTCTGCTGAGCTACAAAAAGGGGAGGGTGGCAAATTGTGCACTTATGTAAAATGCTTATTACAAGTTTCACCGTTTTACTTTAGCTGTAGCGCTTATCAATCTAAATAGACTTTGATAAGACTTTGGTTTGCGGTTCTCTTCTGAACCCTGAAAAGTACACTAACGACACGCCAAAGAGCGCATACACAAGTTATTTCATCATATTATAAGTCACAGTAACTCTTTTCGTCGCTTAAGTGGGTGTTATGAACTTTTTGGGCTTTTCAAATTGACTATCATCCCCGAAACATTTGAAAACTCTCTTAGTGAGCAATTCATTCACCTGCGTTTACTTCAGACACTTCAGAGAGTAAAGGGGGTTACCGTTTTAGCGAGGAGGGCCAGGACATCCGCGGTTTCTTCAGTCCGGGACGGAGCTTCTCCAGTGTCCGGTTGCGGCACAGGTAGCGCTCGGTGTCCGAGTTGAAGCGCTGTTTGATGCGTATGTGAGTCCTGGGCTGCCGCCACAGATGTTTAGGCGGCTTGGCGAGACCGGCTCCCTCTCTGCTCAGCGTGGCGCACTCCATACTCTACTTTCACGGGTTCACACGATCTTACGACTTCTGAATGAAAACGGTTTAAAAGAAGAGCGTAAAGCTCGTCTGCGAGGACTGTCTGCGAGACTGTGAGGAGGAAACCACGCGCTTTCAGAGCGGCGCGCGCGGCGTCATGGTGCGCTGCTGTCCACGAGTCGGAGTGCTGAAACGACTGTGAGCCTCGCAGTAAGTACCAGCTCCCTCCCTCTCTCTCTGCTGCCTCCTTATTCCTCCCTCCCTCTTTTCCTCTCAGTTTCTCCCTCCTTTTATCGCGCTCTCCTTCCTCTCTCTCTCCATCCTCACCTCTAACTGTGCTTCTCTCGACCAGCTTCCTCCTGCCATCTCCATCTGTTTCCCTGTCTGTCGCTCTTATCTGTCAAACCGCCAATCATCAGCATTACACAACATTGTCTTATCTTTACTGTATTTACTCTGGCAGAGCAAGGCTGCTTGTTAATGAATAGTAATTCATTTTTGGAAAATCTATCTTTTGTATCATATAATTGGCAGAGATGCCAAGCAGTCAGTTCATGGGATTTTTTCTCTTTAATCAAAGCAGCACTGGTTAAACATATTTAATTTATAATGGCTCATTGAATCATTATGTACAAGTCCTCCAACTAATAAATAAAGGCAAACCAGTACCTAACTAAATGGAGGAATGGCTGCAGGTTGGTATATAGCCTATAGTTTAATGTCCAGTGCAGCTTCCTTGGGTACCCTATATCTCATTACTAGCTGGAAGATTGGGCCACATTTTACAAATGCAAATAAATTCAGCTTTATAGGCACTACAGGAAAACAACATATGGCAGGCTCAAATTACAGGACGTCACCAAACCCACTTATTATTATACTGTAGGAAAACTAGGGGCTGTATCATTAGCTAACGAGCTGTTTATTCAGGCAGGATTTTCAGTCTGAAAAAACATTAAAACCATTATATTACAAAGATCACCCCTTTATAATTAATGCCTGGACAGCATACACATGTTTGTAGATGTTCAAACATGAACATGGTAAGCTTTTATGTCTAAGGGGAGAGAGGGGAGATACCAGTGCTAAGGAAATACACAAGCACACGCATTCACACTCATGACCTTTCAGTGACAGGGTTCTAACTGTCATTGCAATTACCAGGCTTTTTTCTTTAAACAGGAGAGGGCTTTCATTATCACCAGAAGCCGCAAAATACACACATTTCTATTTTTACAAACAAGACAGACACAGATTTTTTGCACACAGACAGACTCCGTTTTGTCTACTGTTTACCAGCACTGACCCTAAAAAACAATGACCAAAACTGACCACACAAAAGGAATGTCCTACAGATTATTATGCCTGCTGAAGAAAGAAAGAAAGAAAGAAAGAAAGAGGCAAATGTCTAAGTGCTGAGTTTGATTCATGTAATTTCCTTTAATGAAACAGAACCATCTGCTCCAAATCAAGACGCCAGACCTCGTTTCTTGTATTAAATTAACAAGAAAAAAAGAAAAAGACAAAAAACGCTGCATGATTCTTTAAAAACAAACTTTTGATTAAAAGCAAAAAAATTTAAACTTAAAGTACTGTGCAAAAGTCTTGAGCCACCACTCATTTCTTTATATTTTTATTTTAGGTGCACCAATTGATTAAAACATGAAAACATACCAGGAAGTAAAATATATAAAAGGTAAAAACGAGTTTGTACAATTCTAGCGGGCTTAAAAGTCAATATTTGGTACATGACATGAACTCTCTTAAGCATCTTTCTGTAGAATTAAGGAATAGTTCTCCAGACTTCCAGACTCTCTCCAGTGAGAGAGAGAGAGAGAGAGAGAGAGAGAGAGAGAGAGAGAGAGAGAGAGAGAATAGATAGATAGATAGATATAGTAGTGTATCAAAATGTGGCGTCTGGCCAAAGAGCTCAAGACAAAACATGAATTTCTTGAAATCAAGCTTTTTATTTTGAACAAAACACTCTTATAAACAACAATAAAACCCAAAAAAACAACCTGTGACTGCGTGCACTAACAACTGTAATAGTCTAGTTTCCTGTATTAACAGAAACACAAAAAAACACAATCACAAATGAATCCCCCAAAATACATATCACAAAATAAATAAAATGTACACAATACTAACCCCAGGTCCTTTGCTTTGATGCCTACCTGCAAACGCACCCCTAAAAAATAATCTTCAAATCTAAAAGAAACAAAAGAAACATTTTATTCAAAATCAATGAAAAGAAACATCAAATAAACAAATATAAACAGGAAAAAAGTAACCAAAAGACATTCCATAAGCGGTCACGAAAACACATGGTCCATATCCCTTCAGGCCTGCAAAGTCTAACCTTTTGTCTCACTGTCAAGCATCAAAATCCATGTTTTCCCCAGAAACCTCAGGTGTGGTCTTCTGCTTCAAAGTAAACGGGCGGAGCAAACAACTTCCTCCCTCCCCTCCTACTATGATCTTCACAACCCAAGAAAGTCCCCGGGAAAAATCACATTGCCCACTAGTGGCCAAAAAAGAGAAAACATACTCCGACCCCTTTTGCCGCCCGGCTACACTCTCCCCTGCTAAAAAGTCAACGTCCCCGTTGACTTAACTCACACTCTTAACTTTACTCATGGCTTCCCTAAAGAAACCAGTACCCACACTCGTCAGTAACTGGGACAACAATTCGGGACTAATTGAGATGGTACTGCAAGATGACCTAGGGAGGTAATAAGGATTAGAGTGAACTCCTGCAGTTGATCTTTGATTCCGGCGGGGTGCTGGAATGGGTACGGACTCCCCAACACTGTCTGAAAAACTATCGCCGGCCTGTAAAATGGCATCAGACATGGGTAAAACAGCGGTAGTACCTCCCTCGTCCTGGAGCACAGGAACTACCCACTCAGATCCTAATTCCTCCTCGCTGCTGTGGTGCAACCTGGGATATGAAATCTCCTCCACAACCACATACTCAGGGTCTGAATCTAGATGTTCAACAGGCAAAGTTGGACGAGAATCCAACACTGGCAATGGGGAAGGACCACGCTTTGAGCTCCTAGGTGTCAGAATAGGGTGTACACAGGGCTTAAGATGAGTCTGGTGGACCAGTTTAATCGGGCCACCCTAAACTGGCTCCACTGTGTGCGTGCAACCCTGCACCTCAACCACTTCATACACAATAGATCCCCAAGCATCTTGGATCTTATTTTGGCCTTGAGGCCACTGGCAGAGGTAAACTAACTGACCTACCAGGGGACCATATAGCTTGCGGAGGTAAACTAACTGACCTACCAGGGGACCATATAGCTTGTCCTGGTCTGCAGTCAGCCTGTCCGCAGCCTTCTGCTCACTCGGGCATGCACATCATTCACGTTGCTGATGCACTGCCAACCAGTCCTGCCCTCTGTAGGAGCTCTGCTCCCGGCCCAACAAAGCGTCTACAGGAAGATGTGGGTGCATACCAAACAAAAGATAATAAAATGAGTAACCCGTGGTAGCATGAGGTGTCACATTATAAGCATAAGCCAACTCTGGTAAATACTCAGGCCAATGCAGTTTCTTAGCCCCAGAGGCAGGGTACGCAACAGGTCATGCAGGGTCCTATTGAAACGCTCGCATTGTGCATTTCCCTGTGAATGGTGGGGTGTAGTATGAGTTTTCTTTATACCATACAACTTGCACAATTCACGGACCACTAAACTCAAAAATTCTTCACTGATCAGAGTGTAACCTTTCCGGCAAACCATACTTCATGAACCACTCCCTCAGCAGTATCTTAGCTGTCGTATCAGCCCTCTGGTCACGTGTTGGAAAAGCCGGTGTGAACTTTGTAAACACACCTGTAACGATTAACACGTTCTCACGACCATCTGACGCGGGCTCCAAAAGGGTAAAATCTACTGCAACCACCTCCAGCGGTCGAGTAGCCAAGAATCTCTGCATAGGTACACGGATCTTTGGTTGCGGCATTTCAGTCAATACGCACCTCTGACATTGCTTGATCCACTTCTCCACATCTTCATACATGCCAACCCAGAAACATCGTTGTCTCAACAGACTTTGTGTACGCTCCACACCTTAATGTCCCATGTCATCATGGACACTTCTGAGAATGACCTCTTTCAGGCTTTCAGGCAAAAGAAGTTGCCTGCATTCCCCCTCATGCACATCATCAATGACACGATATAATAATTCATCAATGTTCCCAATCTTGGCTCAATGTCTAAGTAACGCAACAGCTGATCTTGTCAACCCTCTTCTCTCATAGGTAGGCTTCTTTTGTCTGTCCCAAATCTCCTAAACGACTGAATGGTGGGATCTGGATTTTGGAGCTGACACAACTCCTCCTTGGAATAGCCTGGCAAAGTGGGTATGTTACTCTGCAAACTGAGATTAGTATTCGGCCCCGCGGCCACAGCCTGGACCTACCGAACCTGGCAACATTTAACACCGGCACTCATCAAACCCGGGTCCAAAACGGTTCCCCACCGGATGGTGTTGCAGATCGATATACAGCTATCCAACTCCTGATCATCTCCATCTGGCTGAGGCTCCCCTGCTAACTACTGCCTAGAGAGGGCATCAGCCGCAGCATTATTGGGTGGTACTGTACATTAAAATCAAACGCAGCCAACTGTGCAACCCACCGTTGCTCAATGGCCCCCAACTTAGCTGTGGCCAGATGGCATAAAGGATGATTATCAGTTATCACTGTAAATTTAAGCCTAACAAGTAACCGCTAAACTTTTCCGACACAGCCCACTTTAATGCCAAGAGCTCCAAGTTCATACTGCTGTAATTTCGATCATTTTTCTCTGCATTTCTCAACCTCCTACTGGCATATGCTACCACCCACTTCTTACCCCCCTGAACCTGGTAGAGAACAGCCCCCAGCCCCGCACAACTGGCATCTGTCTCCACAATAAACGGAAGGGAGAAGTCAGCATAAGCAAGCAACGGAGAGCTAGTAAGCTTCTCTCTCAATAACTCAAAAGACTCTTGACATTTCAATGTCCACTGGATCTCAAGAAATTTCCTTGACTGAATGGAACCGGTCCCTTTACCAAAGATGTTACCAAATCATGCAAAGGCCCAGCTATTTGGGAAAACCCTGAAATGAACGGCCTATAATAACTGCAAAAACCCAGGAAAGATCAGAGATCTTTCACATTTTTTGGCACTAGCCAATTCTGTACGGCTGCCACTTTATCAGGGTCTGCACTTATTCCCTTAGCTGAAACCTGGTGCCCTAGGAACCGGACCGTGGACTGGAGAAACTGGCACTTGTCCACTTTCAACTTTAAACCGGTCCCTGAGCCTCTGAAAAACTTGGTGAAGCCGGTACAAATGTTCTTCGAAAGTGCGTGAATACACCAAGATGTCATCCAAATACACAAGCATGATCTGAAACACCAGATCACTCATAGTAGCCTGCATGAGCCTCTGAAAAGTTGCGGGCCCATTGCAAACGCCAAACGGCAACAGCCCAAAAGGAGTTGTGCTAGTCTTTTTTATACACCACCACCTGATGGTAACCACTGGCCAAATCAATGGTAGAGAAAAATGTGGCGCCATCCAGAGCATCAAAACACTCTATCCAATCTAATCCAATCTATCCAAGGCAGAGGAAACACATCACGCCTGTCAAGACACATTAATCATCTTCTGTCCACCTTTTTTTATAGCACTCTGCTCCTAAACATGTGAACAAGAGCGATGTTTAAAAAAAAACTGTGCTGCATGCATACAGTCATGGCCAAAAGTTTTGAGAATGATGCAAATGTTAATATTTACAAAGTCCACTGCTTCAGTTTTTATAATGGCAATTTGCATATACTCCAGAATGTTATAAAGAGTGATCATCTTAACAGCAATTAATTGCAAAGTCAATATTCGTCTAGAAAATGAACTTTATCCCCCAAAACACATTTCAACTTCATTGCAGCCCTGCCTTAAAAGGACCAGCTAACATCGTTTCAGTGATTGCTCCATTAACACAGGTGTGAGTGTTGATGAGGACAGGGCTGGAGATCAATCTGTCATGATTAAGTAAGAATGACACCACTGGACACTTTAAAAAGAGGCTGGTGCTTGGCATCATTGTTGCTCTTCTGTGAACTATGGTTATCTCTAAAGAAACACGTGAAGT
>VUQJ01030031.1:0-10831 GCA_015108635.1 Andinoacara biseriatus
AAACAAATAATCACAAAAAAGAAAAAAAAAAAAAAAAAAAAAAAAAAAAAAAAAAAAAAAAAAAAAAAAAAAAAAAAAAAAAAAAAAAAAAAAAAAAAAAAAAAACGCCCCAAAAGATAATGAAAATAAAACACTCAAACAGGTAAAACCAAAAACTGACAACTAAATAAAGACATAAAACAACTAGAAAATGAAAAGAGAAGCGAGAAAACTACAAAAACAGACAAAACCACAACTTCCACAAAAAGACAGAATGAGCTATTAAATGCATAAAACACAAAAAGTAGAAAAAAGAGAAACAAGCACAAATAGAAATTAAATAACCACAAAATTGCCCCAAAATCCAACACATTACACATTAACTCATTTCAATTCAATAGTAGGAGCTAGCTGACTTACAGAGTTTTTATTTAATGTGCTCTGTGCAGAAAAAAGGCTGCACTAAACCGGTGTTTAGATTAGTAAAGCCTGTTTTACCCGAGACTCTCCCAGCAGCTCCTTACAACGACTCCGAGCTCCGCGGCGTGTCTGCCTGCAGGCAGCAGTTTTCAACTCCGATTTTACAAGACGAAGGTCGACCCGTTCACATACCTCACTACAGCTCTCGGTGTGTCTTTACCCCTGAGCTCATTCTACAGGCTCAAATCCCTCCGCCCAACAAGGTTTTCGCTGAAAACAACAAAATATGCAATACACGACTATTACACAGTCTCAACAAAATAAAAAAAATAAAAAATTACAAAACCTGACTGCAAATATGAGTAAAACAAAAATGGAATTATACAAAATATCTATAGCGAGGCACAAAATGATCACATTCGCAAAATAACTACACAAAGAACTAAAACAGCCACAAAGAAGTAAAACACTGACCAAAAGAAACAAAATGCAGATTAAAAACATCTACAAAAGGAGATAAAATAACCACAGAAAGAATAACCAACCATGTTATAGCCGTATTTCACCCTAAACCTGCGTGTCTGGTATGTCTGAACTGTTTGTGTGTTTTTTTCCCTTTAACCACTTAATACCAGCTGTTGTGGTCGACACGCCTTGAACAGCCTTCAACTCCCAGCGCACTGCTGCCGACATGTTTCCAGTCCCATAATTACGCAGCAATTTGCTCCCAGTGGAAAAATCAGGTTGAACCATTTTGGGCCGGCTTTAAAGTGTCAGCTGCTGATTTGTCCTCATTGTCAACTGTTCAAAAACCCCGTCTTCAGCAGTTGCTCCCTGGCAGGAGGTCCTGTCCCCGGCTTTCAAACCTTTTCACCAACTCTGCATGTTTCCATGAGAGAAATTTGGCTTTGTATTTACTATTTTGTAAATAGCTTAATCACTGTAAACATCTCTGAAGCAGAAGGGATGAACTGCCTGTTTATTTTTGTAAATTTGTCTCTTGTTTCTTGCATCATGGACAGGAACTTGTCTTTTGTCTGACACAGGGTACAGGTAGCACTTCCTTGGAATAAAGCTGGTTTTGTTTGTTATTGACCTTTAATTGTGAATTGCTTTTAGGGGGATTGGTTTGGGGGATCAGGGCAGGGACACCCTTTTGAAACCCCTAGACTGGGGCATAAAGTGGGGGCTTATCCGGGATTTGGACCTGGGACCTCCCTCAGTTTTACCCGCATGGGGTGTTGCTATGATACTCGGGAATGATCTAGCAGGTGAAAAGGCCTGTTGCTCATTTTTGTGTGTATGGTCCTTTCTGCTTATGTCGTCGCTAGCACACACAAGTGTAAATATGGTGATGTTGATTTGTTTAACTCCAAAGATGGCCATGAGGAAACTGAGCCACTTGTGAGCGAAAATAGAAAATTATACATAATAAAAATGTGTGAATCCAAACAGACGCTGCTTCCTCTCTCTTTGCATACCAACAGATGCTCTGTGTGACATTCCCCTCTCGCGCTGTCGCTGTTTTGGTATGTTTGCAGCATTCACAGCGTTCCTCGTATAAACACCATAAGCTCCTCTGTGTTACAAATGAATGCTGTTCAACTAGCTATTCGAGCACATTCACTCCCAACACAATGCAGAAACTCAAACTCGCACTCCTGCTGCAGCCAAATTAATAATAAGAGATCCACTGAGACCGTCTTTCCTGCACACAGCAGTATCAGTATGGGGACAACAAGCTGTGTAGCTAAGGAACAGCTAACCCACAAATAACATAGCATGTCCCTTAGCAATAATAGTGAGATGTGGTTATAGCATATCACTGAGTTAGACTAATGTGTAGTCTCAAAATGTCTTTCTAGATGATTTTTTAGACAAACTAAAAAAAAAAAAGACATTTTACACCCTGTAAAAGATTTACTATATAGAAGGTTATAACACTCTTTTTAGTGTATTTTTGAATCCAAGCTAGTAGTTTTAAAACATCAACAGTTTTATGGCCTTTTATGGCCTAGTCGTGACCTGCCGTAACACACCTAAGAAAGGTATCCAGGCATTTGGGTTGCTTTTTTTGGAGACAGGAGTGGTTTCTTTTGAAACTGTCTGGTTCATTAGATGTGAATGTTTCCACAATAAACAGAAAATCTGTCTGAGAACAGCTGGACATACATATAACCCAAGATATCTGAACAACCTTAACAGCTAAAGTAAAAAGCTCATTTGCAAGTTTTATTGTTTTATTTCATACATTTTTACTCCCATTTCATTACAGGAGTCCCTTTAATACCATCAAACCAACAAGTTCTCAGAACAAAACTGCAAAAAAAATGTTGGTTTGTGTATTATTGCTAAACACAAACCAACCACAAAGAGACAGAAAATGACCACAAACCAACACAAATTCAGTGTAAAATGAAGTTTAAGGAACTATAAAAAACAAAACAAACAAAAAAAGACTACAGAGACACAAAATTGCTACAAGTATGAAAAGCAATGAAAATGTGCCCAAAATAGCCATATAGAGGCATAAATGTGCCCAAAATAAAAATAATTACACAAAGATACAAAACAACTACAGAAGCATAAAATGCTAAACCAACAACAAAGCGGGTTCATAATGTTTTAAAGTTTGCGGTGTGGAAAAAGCTACGCCACCAGTGTGTGACGTTGTAGAGAAGAAGCTTCTCCTGTGACTGCAGCAGCTTCCTAATCAATTAGTCAAGACCTTCACTCTGTGTCCGATTACCAGACGCACAAATAATACGACCGCACTCGAGAAGCACCCACAGAGCACTCTCATCGGCCCATGAACCTCATGACCCAAATCGACGACCCCTCGACAGCACAACGGACTTCTCTGTCGTTCTTTACTTGATAACTGTGGTCTAGCCCTGACCTTTGACCTTGAACGGGAGACACCAGACAGTGGTCTCCTTTTGTGTTCTTAGTCACATCCCACTAACTGAGCTGCCTGCACTCAACATCTGAAACCACTGCTGAACCTTAGGTGTACTTATACTTATTATACAGCATTAAGTGTAATAATAAGAGCAGACAGTTTTACTTTTATCACCAACGCAGTTTTTTGGACCACAGTTGAATGAGAGTATGAAAACCCCTTGAAGACTGCAAAGCGGAGCCCTGAACCACTGATTCTTTTAAAAATGAACACACAATTTATTTGGGTAGCCCTGAAACTGGCTTGGAACGAGCTGAATTCGTCACCAAAATCTCCTCTGGGAACCCGGAAACCTGCGAACTCTGAACAAACCACAATGTATTCTTGGTGGTGCATAAGTAAGACTTGAATGGTCAAATGTTTCTTCACTGGCTATAAGAAATGTGCGTGTTATATGCTATAAAGTTGGTCTGTTTGCTGATGTATTTAATGGTGTTATTTACATTCCTGCCATGCCTTTGAATGTTTACACCTCATAGTAGGATAAACTCCTGGATTTTCAGAGGGTCAAACGTCATCGCAAAAACACCAGACCTGACATGATAAAGAGTTTCTGTCTGAGTGGAGGCAATGACCTTCCACTGCATTTTTTTTTTTTCTAATAAACAGCTCGTCTCACATTACTCAGAGCTCCGGCAAAGTCAGCTGAGTTTCTCTGTAATAAGATGAGTTCAGCCTGAAGGAGTTGAACACAAGAACATTTGTCAGCTCAAATGAGGAAATGACCAGCTGAGGTGTGACGCAAGATGGTCCTAACAAGGAGAACCAACCCATGTCATCCATTTTAATGTCTGCAGTGGGTGTGTACACAAAAAGTCCAGCCGGGGGCCGAACAGTGCTTCCCCCTTTGAGACCCCGAAAGCTCGTGAGAAATACAGAGAACTACAGAGGCTTACAAGAGGATAATCAGGTGTCATTGCTTGGTTGCTCTAAGTAGTTCTAGAAACACCTTAAATCCCCTCTAAATCTTAGATTTTGCCCAGTGGCCCTTAAAACTCGGGTAAATACCTAACAAAGTATCTTAAGGGTCACTGGAGCTTGATAAAAGTTGACTAGATTTCTCTAAGCTTCTTGAAGATGTTTCACCTCTCATTTGAAATTCTTCTTCAGTTCTAAGGGTTCTACATTACCTGACTATGGCTACTGGGCCTTATATCTCTTTTTACTGAAGCAGTATTGATGCTGGAGCCTACTCAATAACTGGTACCAGCCATTTCTATGGAAAAAAAGTACAGGTACCATTGCCAGAAAGCTAGCTCTAGCACGGCACAGCTCAAAGTTGGAACCACTAACTTTAGTTATTTTTAGCGGGGGTTCCAAAAAAATCCCAGTTCCAATCTAAAGCCACTTTGGTGGAAAGAGGTGTTAGAAGAGATCTTTTAGGTTCTATAGTTGTTTCAGGAGCATTCTTTCTAAGAGTTCCAAGTTATTTTTTATTGTATTTCTTAAGTCACTTGAGTGTGGTTCCTTGCTCTTATACTTGGCCAGGCTCAGTTTAGAACTGGTTCTATGCGTTCCCATGAAAGAGAGACTGAAAAGCTGGTAGTATGTTAGCGCCATAAAACTGATGGGTCCAGAGTTGGAACCAAATTCACCAACCATTTGCACATGCAGCCCTCAAATTCTGTCTGATATGATTTTCTTCCCCATGTAAGTTGCCTCAGCTTTCACAGCGCAATGCTGGATATGGTTAAATCCCTAAACCTGTTGAAATGTAGTCTGCTTCTTAAAAGGCACAGCGGAAACACTGGCACCACAATAAGGAACATGAAAAGAGGTCTTAGCAGTGCTGTGTTTGTTCCAGCTAGTTACATTTGATTAGCCACCTTTGAAGAGGTCCAAGACATCTTTAAAGCAGCAGAATGACGTTTCTCTAGAACCAGACTTAGAAACAAAGATGCCTAAACCCAATATAAGTTTCTGAAGAACTGTAGAACATTTAAAACCTCATTCAATACTTATTTTCAAGTGACAAAGTGCTACTTTTGCCTCTTGAGAATCAGCACACATTTCAATAGGCTCGAAAACCCATATTAGAGCATTTTAGGGCAATTTACTGGGGAAGAAAATAATGCCAGGAAGATTCTCAGAGCTACATCTCCAGATCATTAGTGAAATTTTGGGGGGTGTTCTAACTTTTGGCCCAGTGCTTTCTTTCATCGCACCATGAAATTGTTCCGATACAAAAACGATTTTCGCTTTCGATGGAAATGTTTTGTTGGAATTATTACGTGGACTTTTTTTTTGGTTTCCTATGAGTTATCATATCGTAAGTTGTTTTTATATTATGCTGTTGTTTCTTGTGGTGACTTTCCTTAAAGAATGTCACTGCATTTCACTTAGATGGGCTGTTTCAAACCTGCAACAAAAACACATCCCCAACAGCATACACACACACACACACACACACACATTTTATGCACACAGGAAGTCATGTACACCTTGGCTAATATATACCTTCCATGGGTTTTTTCCACCCCCATATAAGGTTAAAAAGAGCCAGGATTGTTGTTTTATTACTTATGTTGTAAAACTGCTTTCGTAAAACCACGTGACTTTTACTTTGTAATAAAAGCCGCTGCAAAGGGAAGTTGCGCTGTGAACTACTTCCTCTCTGACTAAGAAGCGGAGATTTACGTCTCTGCTCTGGAGTTCAGAGGTCGAGCTTCCTCCCTCGCTAGCAAGATATCAAAAACTGTCCATGTGTGAGTGTTCTTTGTTATAAAATGATCTGAACCTATCATTTTAGAACCTTTTCTAGTTTAGAGATGTTCAAAAGCCATGGACCATAATCATATGAGGGCAGAACCTCTACAAAGAGCCTATCAAAATCCCTGCAGAGATGCAATCCTTAAAATAAATGAAAGCCATCTTTCTTCTAAAATATCGGCTGAACTGAACCCCTTAACCTCTCAAACCTCTTCACATAGTAACTTTACAAACCTCTGGGACATCTCATTTTGTGTCTTTTTGTGGATATTTTAAGGGACATTCTGTGCCTGCGTACGGACAGTATATTTCTGTATCTATTGCCGTGTTTCGCATCTATTGCCGCATTTCCACAGGTACCTACTCAGCATAGTTTGAAGGCGTTTCCATTAGGTCCTGGTACCAGGTACTATTTAGTGCCCACTCAGCTGGGTTTCCAAGCGATCCAAGGTGATCAGAAAACGTGACGTCGAAGAACAGCGTGCCGCCGATTGGCCAGGGAGTCATGAGAGCGACTCCTTCACCAGAACCAACCGTGCCATTTTTAAAACCCGACAGCAAATGGAAAATGGAAGCACGCAAACCACTGGGAGGCTCGGATGAATGTTCAGACCAACGGTTTGCAGCATTAGTTTTGCAATAAGAGATCCATCTGAAATGCGCACACATATTTTAATACTTAATGATAATCTTTATCCATTAAAACATTGTGCGGGGGACTTATAGATGATGACGATAGCAAACTAGTATTAGCTCAGCTTGCCTCCATCTCATCCATTGTTGTGTTTTGAGTCGCATACAAATTACGTCAAGAGACTACTGCCCGAGTTGCTATATCGACTGCACCTACATTGACGAGGTAATTCTTGTCGAGACGTGTCAAGTTGAGTCGCACTGAGTAGGTAGGTGGAAAAGAGGCGTAAGTAAGTGTAGCTATATATTTACTAGGGATGGGAACTGATTGGCTGAGGATTCCAACTGAATTCCTGGGAACCGGTTCTGGTTCTCAATTCAAATCCCTAATATTTACAGCCACTTTGAATGTGTTAGAGGCTCCCAGGCCCCTGGTAGAACCAGTAATCCTTTCATTCAGATAAAAAAAAAGAAAGAAAGAAAGAAAGAAAAAGATCTGTATATGATGTTTTGCAGTTTATTTGACAGGTTTGTGGCGATGCATTAAAATTAAGTCTCTGCATCCAGTCTACAGGTCTGCTTTAAGATTCCCGTCTAAATTAGAACTCCTAAAAATATGAATTTCTGACCTCAGACAAACAGGTTCACGAACTCTCTTCTACATAACAGCTGCGACACTCCTAGTTTGAACAGTGTGAACCAGGGTGGAAAATCAGGCTTTACTAGAAATATAAAAAGGTTAAAAATTAATCCTGTCAGCGCACTTTGCATTACGTGAACCACCCACAAAGTTAGTGTGGACATTTTGATTTCCCCAAACTCAGTGATGTTATCTTTGACTACTCAATCAGAATAAATGTGATCAGGGTGAAGTTGCAAATAAACTTAAATTTCCTGTTTACTGTGCAGAGGGCTGTGGCTGAAATCAGAGCTGACATTTACATGAAGCTGCACACACACACGCAGACACGTGAACCGATAGTATCAGCTCACTTAACACCGATTACGCAGCACAGAGACATAAATCCAATAATGATCGGGCTGCCTCGATAGCTCTACGCATAAATGAGGAAATGCATTCACAGCTGGGTGAGTGAGGGCTGAAAGGCAGAGAGAAACCACCTTAAACAAGGGTCAAGGTAAAACCTGAGTCACTACAGGGCAGTGCTGTAGGAACATGTGACTGAGCAGCCGTCTGTACATTTAACAGGTGACAAAGATTGAAGGAAACCTATCTGTTTAACCCTGTGAGGTCCAACTCTATCCTGAGCTCCTGTTTTATGGATTTCATTCCGAATGAAAGCCCAAAATTCCCATATTCTAATAGAGCTATAGTCCCATAGAGACATGCAGCTAATCAAATTTAAATTTTGGCTTCCAGTGACTATTAAAGGAAGACAAAGATAAACTAAAACTGTGGTGCATTTTGTTTTTAATAACTTGCTTGTTTGTCCTTTGCACGTACCATTTTCCTTTGCTTTTTGCCCCTTCATCAAAATCTACTCCCCATCAGCCTGTGGCACAATTAGTCCAGTAATTATGTTAAATAAAACCGATCTGAAATAATGAGTATGGGTTTTGCTGTAATTGAGCTACACATGTGCAGTATTGTATTGATTAGGATCTCTTTGTAGTTAGTTTGAGGTCATTTTGCATCCATGGACACAGTGTATTGTGAGTGAATATAGAAACACAAACACTGGGAGGCCAAAGAGAAACAAAGAAAATATCACTGAAATACTGAAGCAGGATTCACATACGGTTAATTTCCACAGAAATACAGACGCACGTTAAAAAGCCTTAAAAAAACCTGCCAGGAATTGATAAGGAACAATCACTTAGGAACAATGCTACAGTGACATAAGACAATATATATAATGATAAATAACTACATACCCACAGACATGCCATATGAGCCTGTTGCTCCTGCTAGGACAGGAGTTATACTTTAAGCAAGAATCAAACATTCAGAGAAATTAATAAAGTACCAAAAACTGCAGGTTCTCTGAAGTTCATTAGAGGCCGAGTCAATCCCCATAGACTCCCATATTAAAATATCCAAATATACAACATAATTAAACATGTCTGTGCAGCTAAATTCCCCCTTCATAACAACTATACAGGGGATAAATGTTTATATAACTCACCCACTGAATCTGCATTAAAGTTAGGGGCGTGGCTTGCGTCTGACAGGTGGATGGCTGCCTGACAGACTTCACCTCAGTTAGCTGGAGACCCTGACTTGGACCTCTGGACCGTGTTTGACCTGTTGGAGCCTTTTTAATGCCTGACACGGTCACATCTGGGTCCAGAAAACTCCAACATGCTGGCAGCCAAAATACTAACAGAGGCTGTGTCCATCTTTTAATACAGTCTATGCTTTGAGCCTAAACACAGCATGCGCATATATATATATATATATATATATATATATAAATGAATGATAGCTGTGGTTATATCACGTACAGCTCTCACTCTGAACATGTGGGCTTCAGTGGAAATGTGTTTGGATGAGAAGTGTGAGTGAAATGTGATCTCCCACCTCCTCCTCTGCGGCCGCTCCGTTGCCTACGTGGGCCATGTCTGCGCCCGGTGCCTGTCCTCCCTCGGGTCCGCAGGTCGCCTGGTTCCGCTATGAGGAGAGGCGCAGTCCCATGTCTGCTGCAGCCGAACCTCCGCTCCTGTGCGGCTGCGCACGGATCGCCTCCCGCTGCTGCGCGGTGTCTGTGCGCCTTATTATTTGATCCCTATCGCCGTGGCTCCGGTTCGTCCTTGCGTCAAACGCGCTCCCCTGGCTCTCCCGTCTTCCGTGAAGGAAACACGACGCGCAGAGAAAACACACCTCCCACATTTCCTTTTCTCCGCCCACAGACCTCACAGAAAGGAGGCGAGAGAGGAGGAGAGCGGAGGGAACGGAGGAGGAGAGGATGTTTGTGTAAGCAGATCAGGCAGGGGCGCAGATTAGGTTTGAACACTGTGAGGGACGCGTTCTGCCAGAAGGGGGTCAAACCTTTTCAGCTCAATTTATGGCTTAAATGTCTTTATTTATGCAAAGTAAATCCTTTGATTCTTTCATGTTTTAAATACTAAAGGCCACTTTATTAGATACACCTGTTCCACAGCTGATTAATGCAGATATTTAATCAGCCAATCACATGGCAGCACCCCAATTAATTCAGGGGTGTACACATGGTCATGGCAACCTGCTGAAGTTCAAACTGAGCATCAGAATGGAGAATTACGGTGATTTAAGTTACCCTGAATGCAGCACGGTTGCTGGTCTGAGTATTTCAGAAACTTCTGACATCTCCGGGGTTTACAGAGGACAGGCTGAAAAAGCCGAGCTGCAGTTCTCGCAGAACTGTTAAACTACCTGTTAAGACCAGGACAGTAGAGCATGTTTGAGTGCACGCTGCAGACGAGCTACAGCAGCAGAAAACCACACCGGCTGCCACTCGTCAGCTTTTAGTTAAGAACAGGAAACTGAGGTTACAGTTCACACGGGCTCACCAACATCGAATGCACCATTTGAAAAGCAAAATTGTGGGTCCGGCGTGAGTCTCGATTTCTGCTGCAGCATTCAGATGGTAGGGTCAAAATTTGGTGTCTGCTGGTGGTGTAATGGAGTGGGTGGAAATTTTCTTGGCACACTTTAGACCCTTTAGTACCAACTGAGCATTTTTTACACACCACAGCCTACCCGAGTGCTGCTGCAGATCGTCTCTTATCACAGCGTACCTTCGTCTGACGGCTGCTGGGTAACTCACCACGTCACATCATCTCAAACTGGATTCTTGAATGCGAGTTCGCTGCAGTGGCCTCCACAGTCCCCAGATCTCAGATCTCACCAGAGCAAAATCTGCGAGGAACCTTCACAGCACCTTGTTGAATCACTGCCATGAAGAATTAAATCAATTCTGAAGCAACAAAGGGCTCCAACCCCGTACTAGGAAGTGTACCTAATAAAGTGGCTGCTGAGTATATGTGATTAAAATGACTCCAGACTCCATGATAAGTTTGTAAAAGTCTTATTTGTGAAACAAAACAAAAACATATTTACATAAAAGCTACCATCACAGGAATAAAACATAATAAAAACACGTCACCCAATCACAATAAAAGCCATAA
>VUQJ01030037.1:0-15036 GCA_015108635.1 Andinoacara biseriatus
TAAAAAAGGGAGAACTGGAGGTATAAAATCAGGCCTGAACAATAGAAAGGCAGATTGCAGCAGGGCGGGGGACCAGAGCTGACCATAGAGTAGCGAGGGTAAGAAAATTATTCTTTCTGCAATCTCCAAACATGTTTGACTGATTTTGTGCCTTTGTTTGTTAAACTTTGTAATCAATAATATGGTGTGTTAATGGTTCTAGTTCTTATATAGCGCTTTTCTACCCTGACTGAGCACTCAAAGCGCTTATACAACACGTTTACATTTACCTCATTCACACCCATTCATACAAGCACTTCCATGTAATTAAGCTAAGTGCTTTAATTAGCTAACATTCATACACATTCATACTCCAACGCTTGCGTCGGAGAGCAACTTGGGGTTAAGTATCTTGCCCAAGGATATATTGGCATGCAGCCTGGAGTGGCCAGGAATCGAACCACCGACCTTCCGATCAGTGGGTGACCTGCTCTACCTCCAGAGCTACAGCCACCCCATTTTTACAAAGTCTCACTATTCTGCCTCTCTCTATAAACCAACTCGGGAGGGATTCCGAAAGGTAAGAAAAGGTATCCCAACACCAGGCAGGGGTCCACTCTCATCCTGTTCAGTTTGTCCTGAAGTATGAGGGGCTGGATGGTGTTAAACGCACTTGAGAAATCCAGGAAGAGGATTCTCACTGCTCCATTTCCCTTATCCAGTTGAGAGTGTGCTCGATGTAGTAAGGTAGAGGATGGTATCCTCCGTACCTACGCCTGCCCAGTATGCAAACTGCAGCCATTCCTGGCCATGTTGCACCTGGGGTCTGAGGAGGCTGAGAAAGAGCCGCTCCAATGTCTTCATTAGATGTGAGGTGAATGCCACTGGTCAGAAGTCATTCAGCTCACTCGGCCGGTCCTTTTTTGGGACTGGAACAATGCAGGATGTCTTCCAGAGGGTGGGCACTCTCCCCAGTTGCAGGCTGAGGATGAAGATTCATTGAAGTGGTTCACCCAGTTCAGCAGCGCAGGTGTTCAGCAGTCGGGGGCACACATTGTCTGGGCCCGCCGCTTTCCGGGGGATGAAGCTTCCTCAGCTGACCCCTAACCTGGTCCGCAGTAATGCTCGGAGAAGTCTGTGTTGTGGTGGGGGAGGGGGAGAGCAGGGTTGCTGGAGAGAGGTGTTTTGAGGGATAAAGGAGAGGTGGCTGCAGTGAGGGGGAGTGTGGGGTGGACACGGGCTGATTGAACTGGTTGAAAAAGTCGTTTAGTTCATTTGCCCTCTCTACTCCTCCCCACAGCTCTGGTCTTTGTTTTGTGGCCTGTAATGGTTTTCAGACCTTCCCAGACCTCCCTCATCTTGCTTTCTTTCAGCCTTTGCTCCACTTTTCGATATCCTTTGCATCCCTCACGCATTGTTTCAGCTCCTGCTGTGCTGCTTTCATTACCTCCCTGTCCCTGCTCCTGAAGGCGGCATTCTTCTTGTTGAGGCTTTGACTTCCTGTGTTACCCATGGTTTATCATTAGAGTAAAATTGCACAGTCTTGGTGGGGGAGACAATGTCTGCACAGAAGTTAAGATACTCCGTCAGACAGTGTGTCATCCCTTCTATATCCTCACAGTGAGGGCTTAGCAGCATGTCCCAGTCCGTGGTGTTGGAGCAGTCTCTGAGGGCATCTTCCATTTCAGGGAACCACCTCCTGATGGTACAAGTTGTTGCAGGCTGCCTTTGAACCAGGGGGGTGTACTGTGGCTGAAGGTAAACCAAGTTGTGGTCAGACTTCCCTAATGGGGGGAGGGATGTGACTCTGTATGCATCCCTTACATTAGCGTACAGCAAGTCAATTGTCCTGCTGTTTCTTATTGGGCAGTCCACAGCCTGGTAGAAAGCAGCCAAAGTAGAGTCCAAAGCAGCATGATTAAAGTCCCCAGAAAGGATCATAAAAGCCTCAGGATTCTGTGTCTGCAGCTTTGCTGTGACAGAGTGAATTCTCTCACATGCAGTGGCTGCGTCTGCCATCGGAGGGATGTAAACACAGATGGTGATCACATGACTAAACTCCCTCGGAAAATAATATGGCCACAGGCTAACAGCTAGCAGCTCCAAGTCCGGGCAACATAAGACCGTCTTAATCAGTGGTGGATGCTGGTCTTTCAAGGAAGGGAAGCTCAATTTCGGCCTACATCATAAAATGTGTCAGTTTATTTATACGTAAATTCTACCCTCCGTTCCTTTTCAAGAAAATGATCTGTGACCCTGTCGTACCAACAAGGCGTCTTTTCCAGGGACTTGACTAGTGTTCTCTCAATGGCCAGCAGAGCTAGGCTGCTTAAACAGCCTTGGCCCATTGTGTTGCGGGTGTAAGACTTGAGCTGCTTTAAACAGGAGAAGCTCCTCTCTACAACTGATGATGTAGCTCCAATTGTTGCCACTAATGACAATAGTTTGTACACCTGAGGCATTGCACTGTCCAACTCCATGTCTTTCAGAAACAGCAAGAAATCACATAGCTTTCCCCTGTTGCCCTGCAAGTCCTGGTTTGAATATCGGACTTGAAGTTCAGACCTCAGTCTCCCTGAATCAAAGAACTGGCCAAAACTGTAAAGCTGGGGCAATGAGTGAGAGGAAAGCCGCATCGTTACCAGTGATAAGAAGCTGATTCTGAACAAAAGTTAAGCGCGTTGTAGTGCATATTCAGTCAATGACATGTACACACAACAGTATATATTTGATCACTTATTTTTTGACAACTTGCAGTCACCTCTGGTTTGAACAGAAATATGTCCTGGGTTACACCAGCGATTGTTGACATAAATGATGATCCCCCCCTTACATTTACCACAGGCTTTAGTGCCTCTGTCGGTTCCCACAGCACTAAATCCCCGCAGATCCACACTAGCATCGGGTACGAGGTGGGTTAGCCATGTTTCCTTAATATAAACAAGCTGCACTCACAGTAAATCCCCTGGTTGTTCAGCGTGGACAGCTCGTTGATCTTGTTCGGCAGCAATTAACATTTCCCATTGTGACATTTCCCATGATGACCGATGGAATCGAGGGTTTGCATCGCCTCCGGTTGTCCGCTAGCTGCGCCTTTAGCTTAGCCCCAGCCTTGCAGCCCCTGGGCCTCCTCCTGACCACCAGTTGGATGGCGTGTCGTATCCCAACTCATCCCATTGTTCTCAGGGCCAACAATTCCTCTCTTCAGTAAGAGAGGAGATTAGCTACAGTTTGTTGTTTCAAGTTAAAAATATCCATAGGATATGAGCGAGAAAGATGATCCATAGTATATGAATGAAGAATGTAAGACAGAAGTAAGAGTAAAACGGAAGAAAAAAGGTTTAAAACAGTAATCACTACAGAGCTACTGGAGAGGCAGCCATCTCCTACAGCGCCAGAAGTGCAAAATTGCTGCATGAAAAAAATGGCGGCCGGATGTCCATGACCTTATTTAGCAGTTCCACAGCAAATTCTGTGATGTCAGAAATGAGAAAATGTGACATGCAAGAGAGAAAACTGAACAGACTGAAAATTATGACCTAAAAAGAATATAAAGATATCTACACAGCACCCAAACAGCATGCATTTACATTTCCTGCACTGTTAGACACTGAAAGTACACAACAAAATGTATTTAAGGGCTAAAAAAGTGGATTTTGCACGATACGTCTCCTTTAAAAAATATGGCACAATTTTTGCCCAATAAATCACATCACTGACATCAAGAACAGTCTTAAAACCATATTTAAAAATTCTTACCTGGATAATCTATCCCAGAGGGATCTTCTGTGAAATTTTAAATTACAGAGGGAATTATTATTTTCTTATTAAATCTTTTTGGTGGAGACAAAAAAAAAAGAAAAGAAAAAAAACCTGTGATGAATAAGTGACAACAACTCATTCATCACTTCTGGATATCATTTTAAGCAACCATTCAATCTTTTTCTTTCGTATCTATGTGTGTATTAGACCCCATTTCTAAAAGACTGCTCAAAAAAGTCCTACCTGTAATTAAATCTTAAATAATAAATGATAATAAATAATAAATGATCAATCTATCTCTATTAACCGGCTGCGTACCTCAGCCTTTTAAGGTGGTAGTAATTAAACCGTTACTTAAAAAGCCATCACTTGTTCCAGCTGCCTTACTAATTATAGGTCAATCTCCAATTTTCCTTTTATCTTAAACATTCTTGAAAGAACAGTTGTAAAACAGCTAATTGATGGAATGATTTATTTGAAGAGTTTCAGTCTGAATTCATCACAGCACAGAAACAGCATTGGTGAAGGTTACAAATGATCTTCGTATGGCCTCTGACAGTGGACTCATCTCAGTGCTTGTCCTGTTGGACCTCGGTGCAGTTATACTTTTGACCATAATATTTAATTACAGAGATTAAAGCATGGCATAGGTATTAAAGACACTGCACTGCAGTGATTTGAATAATATTTATCTAATCGATTTGTTTATGTAAATGGGGAGTCTTCTTCACACACTAAGGTTATTCATGGAGTTCCATTGGGTTCTGTGTTAGGACCAATTTTATTCACATTATACATGTTTCTCTTAGGCAATATTTTTAGAAGTGTAGCAAAATTATTCATTGCTATGCAGATGGTGTGACTGTTGTTGTGATTTGCTATATAAATGAAATTGGATTGAATTATCACTGTTGCTCATGCAGCTCATTCAGCCATCACGTCTTTCTTCTGTATCATGTATGGACTAAATGGTAAATGGACTAGTTCTTATATAGCACTTTTCTACTCTGAATGAGCACTCAAAGTGCTTATACAGCACATTTACATTTACCCAGTCACACCCATTCATACAAGCACTTCCATATGTATCTAAGATTAAGTGCTTTTATTATCTAACATACACACGCATTGCATATTCCAATGCTTGCGTCAGAGAGCAACTTACCCAGGGGTACTTTGGCACATGTCCCGGAGCAGCCAGGAATCAAACTGCCGACCTTCCGATTAGTAGGTGACCTGCACTACCTCCTGAGCTACAGCCACCCCCATATGATATTGTTGATGAGACTGATTTTCAGTTGATGAGGACAGATAAGTATTCAAGCAGTGTCTTGATGCTTTTAAAGCTTTTGGATTCTTTTAGAACACTTCAAAAATGCAGAGCCTTTTCTGCCAAATTCTTCTTTTATTGGTGACAAAATGACTTTTCCCTGGTTTAAGTGCTCGTGACTGAATTATGTAATTTTTTTAATGTACTTTTTTTTTTTTAATTACCTTTTATCTTACCTTTTTTCTGGTCGAGGTGGTGGTTTCAGTGAGCTGCCTGTGTGCTTTCTGTTGGTTTGGGGGAAAAGAATTCTACTTTAGAGCCAATAGACGTTAACATCCTTACAATAAATATAAGAAATGCTTTGGCATATTTTGAATTAGCATAATATTTACACAACCTTTTCTTCCAGATGAACACTGCAAACACTGCAGCTACGGTGATTATGATCAGGGCTAAAAGTGAGACTGGAAAGGCCACTGGAGCAGAACGTTTAAACTGGTACATCAGTGATCCTAGTGATGTACATACATTTGAGGTTAAAGCAAACAAAGCAACCTATAAAATACTTGATTAAGATATAAAGGACAGATAATGATTGTGCTCTAACCCTTCACATTGAACTTGACTGTTTGGGCTTGTTCTTTGCCACGCCAAAAGGTGGCAGTACAGGCTAGGCTTCTGACACCATCTCCTTCAGTAACTATGAAAGTGATTTTGGAAGTTGTCTGCCAGATGCCTTGTGACGCCATGGTGTGTGAGACCTCACTGGTGAGGTTAGCTACACTCCATGAGAACACTGGAGGATGTGATAGGCATGTGTGTGTAACAGAACATGAAACAGTTATAGTTGAACCAGCATCAATAGCTTCTGGAAGATGGGTCATCACTGGTTTTTCTGGAGAAGCTGGGCATGAGAAACACAAAGAAGAGCATAGTTAAGAGTTAGAAAGCAATGCGCTTGGCACATTTCAATGACTTACAGTGGGATTCCAAACCTTTCATAACAATAAATACACAGCTGTTGTTAAATGTGTATGTCTTATATCCTTTCTCTGCAGAGAAACAAAAGGGGCCGTTGTCAAAGGCCTTGATGTTATCCATCTCCAGTGAGCAGTTTCCCTCATTCAGATTTCCTAACATTTTGGTTCGGCCCTTAAAGTGGTCAATTACGTTGCTCTGGCCATCATGGAAGACAATGCCTCCAGTTTTTTTGGACCAGATACCACGGGTCATTGGTTCATCCTCTTCATGCTGGAAACTGCAGGGAATCACCACACAGGAGCGAGTCAAGGCAGTAAATCTGAAAGGGACGTCAGCAGGCAGAGCAGAGCTTGCTGTAAAGGGGGAGACAGAGTTACAACTAGATGTTGCTATAAATCAAACCTCTTTAGATGTGACATGATCAAATGAGTTTCAATGTGTGGAGACGTGTACTTACTGTAATTTTCATGTGGATCTCTCTCATATTCTGGAAAAATGGAAAAAAAAATGTAACAAGACTTTGTCAGTGGAAGAATATTTTTGTTTTCTGGAAAGTTAGATGAAAAGGAAAATGAACTAGTTCTTATATAGCGCTTTTCTACTCTGACTGAGCACTTATACAACATGTTTGCATTCACCCAATCACACGGGCACTTCCATATGAACCTAAGCGCTTTCTAACATTCATACTCCAACGCTTGCGTCGGAGAGCAACTTGGGGTATCAGTATAATACAGGATACTTTGGCATGTGGCCCGAAGCAGCCGGGAATCGAACCGCCGACCTTCCGATCAGTAGGTGGTTATTGGTCACTGGAAGCCAAAAAGATATCTATATGTCATCATGATGTATTAGCTTCCATTACCAAAAGATATAGAGTGATTGACCAAAAACAAAATTGACTCTTTAGCCTTTTAGACTTGACCCTATCAGTTCCTGTGCCACTCCAAGATAAGGAAGTGCTGGCTTCAGCTATAAAAACTGTATAACTCCATTATTGCACAAAAGCCCTCATTCATTTCTAAATAGAGGCAGGTCTTTATTTTTCTCTGTAATTCTCTTTGTTCAAATGTTTTGTGGCTCTTTTCCTCCAGCTATCCATTCCATTTTCTTCCATTTGTCCAATTCAGGTTTGCAGGGGTGCTGAGACCTCTGCCAGCTGTTATGGAGCAAAGGGTGGTGTACACCCTGAACAAGTTGCCTGTCTGTCGCAAGGCTGCTAGATCCCATGTGCATGTCAAATGACTTCCTGGAGAGATTATCTGTAATTATTGCATCTCCCCACATGTGTGCATCAAACACACTAGTACACATTTAACACTGGTTAAGCTTGCGGTTTCCTCTCGTTTCTGGTGTTTTTGCTAACCTAAGCTAAAGTATCAAAGCATTAGGAGACCACTGTGTGTAACATTTAGGAACTCACTTTTCACAATAAGTGTCGCAGAGGTTGAAGTCTCCCCAGTAATAAATTGAGCAGTGCAAGTCAAAGGTTTACCGTCATCACTTAGGGAGGGAACAAATGTTAGATTAGACACTATACTGTATTTTCCAAGAATCTGTTTTGTGTCAAAGGAACTCTGCATGTCTTTGTAGTTCCAGATGATAGTTGGTTTATTTTTCATGCACTTGTATGTAACAGAACAGATGACATTCTTTGCCATGCCCTCTGTTAACTCCCCTGGTGGTTCATTCATAGTGATTTCCTGGAATGGACCTAAGTAAAAAAAAGTGGAAGTAAATCTTATGCTAGCATTTTTGTTTTATTACATTAAATAAAACATTAACTGACATAAAACTTACATTCAACATTCAGTGGAATTTCCTTGGTGGCTTTCTGACCCCCAGAATAGCTAACAGTACAACTCACGCTATGGTGCGCTTCTTCTACTGTCCAAATTCGTTCTACTGTCCTTTCCCAAATCCCCTCAGATACCAAAATGTCTATGGTCTTGTCTGTTCCAGGTATACCGTTAAGGCTTAGGACAGGGGGAGCAGACATACATGCATGACGTACACTGCAGGACACAATGCCTTGCTCTCCAACTCTGGGAGTACCAATAATGCTCAGCTGTGGTTCTGGTGCATGTTCTGTGAAATCAAAACAAACATTTTAGAGCCACAGTGACAAAATAATTTTGAAATTTTGTTCCAGAAGTAGGAAAGCCTATTTCAAAATGAAAAAAAGTGACATTTGTAAAAATACAGTATTTCTTTGGTGTGGCATGTGTCTCATTTTGTGTTTGCTTGTTTATTTGTTTAATGGTCAATTTGTGGAATGTAAATGCAATGGTTATTCTGTTTGTCATACTGCATATTATAGTTCATAGTGTTGTGCTATTTGACATAGAAAAAAATCCCCAAGACCATAAACTGTTAAAATAAATCCCAAATGATGTATTATCATGACTAGTGAAGTCCTGACTAGCTTTATGTAGTTATTTAGATAATTGCATTCCTGGAATTTAAGTTGAATTGGCTATAAATTAGAAATAAATCAACACTTACCTGAAACAATAAGTTCAGTAGATCCATCATAAGATAAGTGGCCTGTAGTGTGATAGGAAGTAATCGGGTTCTTATCTATCCATGGATAGAGTCGGTCATGATTGTCTGACATTTCCAGCCTTTCAATCTGAAGACTACAGTTCTGCTTCACCACTGATCCAATCAAGCTTGTTCTACCATTAAACTTACTAATAACAGCCCCTCTCTGGTTAAATACAGCTGGGTATTCATCACTCTGGTACAAGTACCACTTAACTTCAAGGTCATAAGGCTGGGAATTACTGTAGGAGAATTTGCATGGAATAACAAGACATGATCCTTTCAGCCCAGGTATGCTGCGTGGAGCAGTGAAGGACCAACCACGATTGAGCATGTTTCCTGTAAAAAGAAAAAGAAAATTTAAAGCATACAGTAGTTGTTGACTTTTGAGACGCCTTTTAAAACAATATGTGGTTTGGATTAGTGAGAGACATTGCGGTTTTATTTGATTTATTGGTTAGCCAGCATCTGTGCAATGAGCCCACAATATAGGGAAGAACCAGGCTAGTAAGCATTAATTATTAACTCAACACTCCACATTCACTAGCCATATGGTACTGAGCAGATTGTTTTAAATAAGCACAGGCTGATTTTCTAAATGCAGTTTTCGTAAGTGCAGCAAAGGAGCAAACCCAAACAGGAGCTATCATAGTTGCTTTAATGCTAACATGAGTTATAAGCAGTTAGCTGTCATCAAAAGAGTATGTTAACAAGTATGTTAACTTGACCTATTACATTTGATACTCTAAAAATAAAAGATTGTGCTTAAATCTCAGCAGGTATTACTATATCTTAGTTCAAGCCCATTTGATTAAAGCTCCAAGTCGGTGTTTCAGTTGCATTTTGATTCACTTCATTTCAAAGGCACTGTACTGACACACAAAATGTCATTCTCCAACTATTACTGGACCTAATCATAGATTCAGCAATATTAAGAGCACATTAACAAATATGAATAGTAAACATCTTTTATTGCCAAGCTTGCAGAGGTGGGAAGTAACGAAGTACAAATAATTTGTTACTGTACTTAAGTAGATTTTTCAGCTATCTGTACTTTACTTGAGAATAAATTTTTCTGACTATTTTTTACTTTTACTCCCTACATTTTTACACAAGTATCTGTACTTTCTACTTCTTACATTTTCATAACAAGCTTGTTACTTTTGCTTTAACGCGTCTGAGAAAAATTTGCATTTTTCAAACATCAAACGATCTGAGCCGCAGTGATTGGTTACGATGTGCGGCAGCGTCTCTGTGTGTCCACACCGAGCGACAGGGTGGGGCAGAGGGCACAGACATACACACAGTAGAGGGAGGGGCTCCTGCAGAGCTCGCACGCAAACAGCTACAGTAAGAGCTGGATGATGTTGCGCTTTACACTGCACGCTGGACAGCTGCTGTGTTTCCAGGGAGTGCAAAGAATGAGAAATAACTTCACTCAGATGGAGAAAGATGTAAGAAAGAGGAAGGGGAGGAAGAGGAGAGCAGCAGCAGCAAGTCAGCTGATTACAGTGTGCACATCAACATCATTTACTGGAGGGTCAGTTAGCGTTACGCAAAAATAGCAGGTAGAAACGTATGTGGTGAACCAGTACTTTTACCAGAGTAGTTTTAAACACAAGTACTTGTACTTCTACTTAAGTACAGAATGTCAGTACTTTTGCCACCTCTGCAAGCTTGTTTGCAAAGCAGAAGAACTTCATTAAAGTCCTAGCATACAGCTACTCTAATAATTTTTATTTGCACTTACTCTTTACCCGCAGGGTGATGCTCATTTCTTGTGTCTGTCCCCCCTTGAAATGTGCATAGCATGTAACAGATCTTCCATTGTCACTGGGCGCAGATTTAAAAGAGAGTACAGAGACAGTCTTCCACTGAGCCTTCCATGGTAACTTTTCTGTAGTAGTGAATGCGGCCATGCTGCCATAGTTCCATGCGAAAGTTGGTCTATCTTTGTGGCATGTGTGTAAGGCGATGCAGGTTATTTTGCTATCATGTCCCTCAAGAAATTCATCTGATGTAGAGCTAATATTCAGTGGTGAGATGGAGCCTGAGATATAAATGTTAAAATTTTAAGGTCACGTTCAATTCAGGCCATGTATATAGTACACATCAGATATATCACATTGTACTCACATTCAACATTCAGTGGAATCTCCTTTTTGGCTTTCTGATCCACAGAATAGCTAACAGCACAGCTCACACTCTGATGCTCTTCTTCTACTGTCCAAATTCGCTCTACTGTCCTTTCCCAAATCCCTTCAGATACCAGAGTGTCCATGGTCTGGTCTGTTCCAGGTATACCAGTCAGGGTTAGGGTCGGGGGAGCAGAAAAACATGCATGGCGCACACTGCAGGTCACACTGCCCTGCTCTCCAACTCTGAGAATATTAGTAATGCTCAGCTGTGGTTCTGGTGCATTTTCTATGAAATCAAAGTAAATATTGAGAGTTATAGTGACAGCAGCTTCTGGGTGATTTGAAGGAATTTTTTTTAAATAGAAAAAAATAAACTTAATTTGAAATGAAAGGAAAGAAAACAATACCTCTAACCCAATAGTTGTAAATATATACTCCTCCACTTGATTTTATGTATCTCACTTAATGTTTCAGTATAAGTATGGTAGCATTTAACTAATAAACTAATGTCACTGAAAATTTGCATTGGGTTTACTCAACACACTGTCCCATAAGCCATAAATAGCTCAAGGCTCTAACCAAAGCTTACACATATGTAGACACAAATCATGGAAATTTATACATGTACATAACTAAAATACAATATTTTTTTTATTTTATTAAACAATAGAAGCTTTTATCTTAAGGTGTCAAGGTTTTTACATTAAAATGTATTATTAAAAATGCTCACATCAAAGACAATTGAGTTTGTCATGGTTGTAGATATTCATTTGCCTTATGATCACTGTGAAATATATAGTTTTAGTTTGTTTGTTTGTTTGTTTTTTGTTTTTGTTCTATACACACTAATTGATTTTATCTTACCTGAACTTAATTATTGAAATTGTTAAACCCATGAAGGAACATTGCCCACTGGCTGCACAAGTGCTCATGCTAAATGCTGTAACACATACTGATTTGGTTTTGATACAGTAAGAAATCTCCAAGATGTTTCATATTCCCACAAGGAAAATGAATCCAGAATGACTGCAGTGACTAATGAAGTCCTGCTTGTAGCTTCCCGTAGTCATCTGGATCATTGCATTTTTGAAATTTAATTTGAATTGAACATAAAACAGGAAATGAATAAATGCTTACCTAAAACAGTAAGTTCTGTTGAACTATCATAAAATGGATGATCCCTGATGTGGAAGGAGGTAATTGGGTCAATATCAATCCATGGGTAGACTCGTTCCTTATTGTCTGACATCTCCAGATGTTCAATCTTAAGACTACAGTTCTGCTTCGCCACAGATCCAATCAAGCTTGTTCTACCATTAAACTTACTAATAACATTCCTGCTCTGGTCAAATACAGCTGAGTACCCAGTGCTCTGGTACAAGTACCATATCACTTGAAGGCCATTAGGCTGGGAGTTACTGTAGGAGAATTTGCATGGAATGACGAGACATGATCCTTTCAACCCAGTTACACTGCTTGGAGCACTGAAGGACCAGTCGCGGTGGAGCATGTTTCCTGTAATAGAGAAGAAACTTTTGAAGTACATTTTGATTCTTTTGACTTAAAAAAAAAACATTCACACTTTTTTAGTTTGTTACTGACCTTGGACCAAAATTAAAGGTCAGAGGTCAAGTTTTCTGAAAGTTTTGTGAATACAATAACTTGAGAATGATGTGACCAGCAAGACCATTCAAACTTAACACACTTATTCACTGACTTTACAACAACAACAACACTTGAACAACACTTGTGTTCACCAGCTTGTTGAAAGTCGTTGACACAGCCAGGACTTAAATTCATACATTATCTCCTCTAACCGCAAAACTCTTGCCAAAAAGTCTATGCATTAGATCCAATATCATGATAGGTACGAGTCCACTCTCTCCTTTATTAGTCATTAGTCTGAGATATGGCCTCTGCTGTAAGGGTTTTAGGTGTGTATTGTTTAGTTGTTAAATGAAAATAAATAACTGCACTTACTCTTTACCCGTAGAGTGATACTCTTTTGTTGTGTCTGACCTTCAGTCAAATGTGCATAGCATATAAGCGATCTTCCATTGTCATTAGCAGATGCCGTAAATGTCAGTGTAGAGATAGTCCTCCGCTGAGCCTTCCCTGATATCTTCATATTTTCATTAGTGGTTGGCATACCGCCATAATTCCATTTGAGAGTTGGAATATTTCGAGAGCATGTGTATGAGGCAGTGCAGGTTACTGTACTTGGATGTCCTTCCACAAATTCATATGAAGTAGACCTGATAATCAGCCCTGAAATGGAGCCTAGGATACATATAAAAATTGTCAAATATTAAGGACAGCATGGGACAAAAAGAAAACATAGATTTTATTCTTGCATGTTCATTACATACATTCTGCAGTTAGGATTGTAGAAGCTGATGCAGAGAGAGCACCATAGTGTCGGACAGAGCACTCCACAATTTGATTTTCTTTCTCTATGAGCAAAGTGGTTGTCAGCATAGTTTTGGATATTCCATCAGTTTGAGGACTATGTTTCAGTTCTTCATTTTGCAGTGGGATGTTGAGCCTCAGAGTTGGGGGATAAGTGGGGCAAGTGTGATAAACACTGCATTGCACTGTTACTGACTCTCCAACCTTCTTGTGTCCAAAGATATCAATATCCGGTTTATCTGCTGTGTCTTCAAAAAGGAAATAAAAAGAATCAATTAATCATATACAAATTTAATGATTAATTTACAGTCAAAGTTCAATCTAATTACATACCCACTACTTTTATTGTTACAGTTGTGTCAAAGAAGCGGTAGGTTCCTCTTCCAACATTCTCAGGATCCACCCAGGGATAAAGCGTCTGGCTGTGATCAGACGAGGTCACTGGTTTGATCTCCAGACTGCATTGGCGATTGTATGAAGAGCTATGTACATGTGTTCTTCCTTGAAATTGGCCCAAGACATGACCCGGATACCAGCTGTCATAAACTAAAGGATATCCCCTGCTCTCATATTTGTACCACACTACACGATCTGGTCTTGTAGGTGGATATTTAGAGTAATCATAACTGCAAGGGATAACAAGACAGGAACCCTTCAATGCTTTGATATTTCTTGGCATTGTTACATGCCAAGCACCGGAGCTGCAGAAAATACACCCTGCAAGAGTACCATGAGAAAGATTACAATACACACACACACACACACACACATATATATATATATATATATATATTAGGGATGTGCACGACTACTCAAGTAGCAGACTAGTCATCGCTATTGTTACTAGTCAGTACCAGACGTTCTAGTCGGGTAGTATAAATTTTAAGGTTTCAGTAAACCCAGTGCTGGTAAATGTTTGTCCTAAATGTTATGCAGTTATCTGCCACCAGATGGCATTTCCAGTTTGTACAAAAAAGTGGGAAAACTGGTGGGACAAATGTGTTTGCGCTTTAAAAACACTGAGAGTAGGATCCAGGAGGGAAAAAAGTGCCAGCATTTTAAATTTCGGTTTGCCGACACCGCACGTAAAACACCAGAACACAACTGAAAGGTAAATAACACACACAATGCACCTGTATAGGTATAAACGCAGCAACATCGGCCACATATGTCGTAGTAGCTAAAGTTTGAAAGGCTCGACACGGGACACACGCCGTTCGCTCTTCATTTATTTCGCCTCATCGCATGAGTTCCATAAGAAATGAATGGAGAAGAAGCGACGTTGCTCCCCCGGTGTTAACCACCTGAATCAGGGGTAAGCTGGAGGAGGAGGCCAGGTGAGAGGGAGGTCTGGGCTCCAAAGATGCCGCCCCAGATAGGAGGAAGAAAATGGATGGATGAATTTTTGTATTGTTTTAATGAGTGTCATGAATTGTAGAGCAACAAGCATCGTTGATAATGTCCAGCACAATGCGTCACACTTTTAAGTCATAATTTATTTGTTTTTCAGATGTTATTTTCTCATATTCAGTGATGCGTAAAATTTGTTTTCATATTCTTCGTTGTTTAGAGTATAACGTGCAGTGTTCACAATGCACGATATGCAGTGCTGCACAGTTAAGCGGTATTTAAAGTGCGATTCATCATAGAAGAACGTGATTAATGGTGTCAAATGCCTTTGTTTAGACAGCTTTTTTACATTATCCATTAAAAAAGCAAAAAATTAATTTTATATTTGAGTGTTTCTTACTTTTAGACTAGTCGGTTAGTTTAATTTTTTTCCCCATGTATAGTCGACTATTAAATTAGTCGTCAGGAACATCCCTAATATATATATATATATATATATATATATATATATACAATACAAAATTCTTCTGTCTTTTAATTAAGTCATTTATTTTTGATAGAGCTTATACACTGAGGTTCCCGGGTTATATTCAAGTCATTGGG
>VUQJ01030038.1:0-10407 GCA_015108635.1 Andinoacara biseriatus
GCCATCCGTGAGGGGCTCAGAGTAGAGCCGCTGCTCCTCCACATCGAAAGGAGCCAGTTGAGGTGGCTCGGGCATCTGATTAGGATGCCTCCTGGCCGCCTCTTGGGTGAGGTGTTCCGGGCATGTCCCACTGGGAGGAGGCCCCGGGGAAGACCCAGGACACGCTGGAGAGATTATATCTCTCGGCTGGCCTGGGAACGCCTTGGGGTCACTCCTGATGAGCTGGTGGAGGTGGCTGGAGAGAGGGAGGTCTGGGCTTCTCTGCTTAGGCTCCTGCCCCCGCGACCCGGCCCCGGATAAGCGGAAGAAAATGGATGGATGGTTTTATTTAAGTGATTTCTTGATTCAACAGGTCAGGCAGTTATCAGGCCTGCGTGTGGCTAGTAAAAAAAAAATCTAAAAAATGTGGTTAATTAATTAATAACTTTTTTTTTTTTTTATCAATGAATACCTGTTTTCCCTTAAAAAAATGAAATCACCATTTCGTATTTTCTTGGGTTATCTTCATTTATATTAAAATGTGTTTGGTGATCTGAAACATTTAAATGTGAGAAATATGCAAAACAAAAAACAAAAACAACAACTCAGAAATCAGGAAGGGACAAATACTTTTTTCCTAGCACTGCAAATTTGTTTTAATAAAAGCAGACAGATGCCAAAAGCAACTGATTTTGGACACAGTTTGAAGTGAATGTAATGAAGGCAGAATTTCTCAGTAGTAACCGTAGTAGTGATACTAACTCATACCTTAATAGCTTGACACACACTCCTGAAACAGGTCAAATGGCATCCTTACATTTCCTTTTAAGGTACAACAACATAGGGTGGGTCAATGCGACCACCTCCTCTCATCCTGTCCACACACCCTGGCCTGGCAGCGCTCATCCTGTTCCTGTGAGGAAGCTCATTCCATATAGACAGGACTGTTCAAAAGTAAGTCTCTACGATGAGAGGGAAGGCCACCGCTCCAATCATGGAAACACTAATGTTATTGTTATGGTAGGTTAGTTGATTGGGAACAAAATTCTGTTGAGCCAAAAAGGAAAACTGAAAGCACAGGTTAAAGCAGAAATACAGTATAACACCAAGCATGTTGTTTTTGTGTGTGATTTTAAGCCTGCAGTCAGCTTATTTGGACTCCAAAAAATAGACTCCCACCAAACCAGACAGTTATATTTGAAATTGCGGACTTTACTTCAAAGCCGCAGAAGTCACCCACCTTTCCTGTTCATCTGTCTCCCAACCCCCCAGCTCCCTATTCTGCCCATTTCTTTCTCTGTATGGGCTCATTGGGCTCTGATTGAAGTGTATGTATGTGTGTGTGTTTCTGTGATGTCTCTAATGGTGATAGGGAATGATTTGAAGTGCGTGTGCATGTGCATATGTGTGTGTGTGTGTGTCAGGACATTATTTCACATCCAACAGCCTCAAAGCCACCATATCAGCCAAATGGCTTGCTTGAGCTGAAAATGTTGCTTGCCTATGTAGTGGGGTACTCACATTAGTGATAGAGGAGTTTGCTTGAATATGTCCTTCTGTTGTGCGTGTTTGTGACTTATTTGCATGCTTGTGTGAGTGTGTGTGTGTGTGTGTGCACATGTGTTCGTATACGCGTGGTTCCTTGCTCTCTCATTTGCATAATCAAACAGGATTAAAGGTATTGAGAGAATCAACAATAAACAGTTCGCTGACAGAAGACAAATAAGGCAGAACAGCACTGCATATCAGATATTACCAAGACAGGACAGCTTTTTCTTCTCCCACTTGTCCCAAGGTGTTGTTACCTGAGGCTGTTCAGATAAATGAAGCTGATGTGTGAAAATCAGTTTAGCTACGATGAGAAAATCTTTACTGATTTATAGCGTGTTTGTTGAGAACAAAATGACATAACTAGTCTTTGAGGCTAGATTCAAAATCAGTTCAAGTTAAAAACTGGAGTCACAGCTTCATGTCATAGTGTGGCTCTGTGTTGTATATGGTCCCATGTGGCTGTATGCCCTCCCAGAAATGTCAGGGCATGCTCCTAATGTAGGTGGATAGTGGCCTGGATGAGTATGTCAGAGCTCCTGGACATTTTGTGGAACTATTTGGCGGCTTTGTATCCACTCATACACAATGTTCCAGAGGCTGTCATTTGGATTCAGGTCTGGGAAATGTTGGGGCCACTCAGAGGCATCAATGCCTTTGTCATCCACATTCTGGGAGCATCATTCTGCTGGAAGAACCCAGGGCCCACTGCACCAGCCTAAGGTCTGACAGCAACAACTGCAACTGCATCATCATCATCATCAAGAAAAGCATGTTACCATCTAAGCAATGTGCTTTCCTGTGTTTGCACTCAAACATTATGGATGCATTCCCAGGGAAAATCTTTTACTAGATGTCATTGGGGCGATTCCAAGAAAAAAAACAAATTGAATAAATCCTCCTTAGCTTCACAGATAGCAGAAGGACAAATACAGATGTGGGGTTCAGGGAGTGGAGGCAGTACAGCAATCTCCTCTACACAAGGCAACAGGAGCTAAACAAGAGTTGAGCGCAACACCCAGCACAACCTCAAGATTTGTTTCAAAAAGCAGTGGGAGGTGATCCATGGCTGCATGCCACAGTCAGAAGGGGTCTCCTGAACAACTTAATGAACATTTCCTTTCACCAACTTTGATCTGACTGCTGTGGAAAGTACACAAACATCTGTGCAGGATGCAGGAACAATTGAGCAAATTCAAGACAGCTTGGAGAACAGGTAAGCAGAAAGACTAACGAGGCAAAGGGAAGCAAAACTAAACGCCACACACAGGGAGCACGAGACTAGGAAAATAAAACAGGAAGTATAACTAACCAGGGAAGAAACAGACATGACCGAAATACAGGGGACTTGACATGAGGAAGGCAGGCACACTGAGGGATAACAGCTGAACAAAATCACATTATCAAGACAGCGGAAGTAAAACCGAATATCAAACCCATGACACAAACGACTATCAAAGTAAAACAGGAAGTGAGTAAACAAGACCGACAGAAACCAGGACTAAGACGCATGCATTTGGGACACAAGATAAACAATACACAAGACAAACTAAACACAGAGACAACACTAGGACTGAATATGGAAAAACAGGGAAACAGAAACTAAATGCAACATAATGACCAAGAACAGAACACAGAAACTAAGAATCACAATACAGAAATGTTACAAAAACCCTGGATAGACCGTCAGATTTTTGTCGCTGACCGGGTGCCAGTCACATTGTTTGTGACATTTGAACAGGCAATTTTCAGTGTAGTAAAAAATGGCCTTAAAATGTTTTTTTCTCTTCATAGCTGCTCTTATGCTTCATAGCAAAATCTACTTTAACAAGTGAAGCTCTTCATAGACTCCAAATACAATCTGAGATAACCTTGATGACATCATCAGGGTTACTCTATCAAAACTTTGAAAGCTCCCTGCTGTTTTCCCCAGATCGACCCAAGTGAACTCAACCTTGCACGTATCAGTTGACTGCCCTCATTTCGCTTTAATTCACATCCAGCCATAACAATGAAGCTGGGGACTCAGGAAGCCGGTCTGCCACAAGGCACCGTGTGTTTCCAAAGACAGAGAAATGAACACATATAAACACAAACTAATTTACCAATCAGAAGTGTGAAATTTATTTTCTCTGTTTGGTCATCTGGCAAATGACATCTGGCAGGCAGTGAAATTATGTGTGTGTGTGTGTGTGCATACACATTGATACATGGGTAGCTGTTCCTGTTTGCATAAGAGGGTACACAAACCTTTGTTTGTGTGTTTACCTCATCACATGAGGCATTGTCTCACTGTCATGGAGCTCTGCTGTTAATGAATGATTATAAGATGCCCAGGTTTTGCTGACCTGCATGCACATTCAGCCTGCTTCTTCCTTCATGTACTCCCTTTAGGGGACAACACAGCGGATCATCTGCCTCCATCTCACCGTATCCTTGCATCTTTTTCTGTCACACAAACCATCTGCAGGTCCTCCTCCACTATTCTCTATGGTCTTCCTCTTTTCCTCTTGCCTAGCAGCTCCATATTTAATATCTCTTCTGCACATGTCCAAACCCTCTCAGCCTCTCCTCTGTAACTCTGTCTCCAAACTCTTTAGCCTGAGCTGTCTCTTAAAAAGTGATTTCGTGTCAGCACATGCACTGGTGCGACTGTAAACATGAAACACCTTCTTCCACACTGCACAGTTAAAGTCCAGAATAATCCAAATCTTTAATTTCTGCAGTGCTCACAGTCAGTAAGGTGAACAATTCCAGCCACGGGCAGGCAAGATTCAGAAAAAAGGAGCAAAAGGTCATTTATGTGGAAAAACAAAATGTCTACTAAGAAAACTAGAAACTCAAAGAATATCAACTTGGAGGAAAAACCACAAGAGGAAAATAAATCATGAAACTGGATGGAAATCTTATACACTGAGGGGATTAAATAACACATGTGCAGGGACCAAAAAAAACAAACAAAACATGAAGTAAAACTGACTGATTACAAAATAAAAAAGGAAGTAACTGCACACAAATCCAAAAACATGACACCAATACAGCAAACTGACATTTTTCACATGCTTAAACATTTGAAAGCAGAAAGCATCATTATTTATTTTCTTGTTTTATTTGTATTATATCACATTAATCTCACAAACAAGTGCAACTTTCCAAAGATCAGAATCTGATCAAGCTTATTGCTTCTAACTCTTTTCCTTTTACCTGTGAAGTCAGAGCCGACTGTGTTTCAGGCTTTGCTTTGCTGAATCAGACTCATTCAGCTGACGTGAGGGGCGCGCTACAATGTGAGATTAATGGGTTAACGCACTGTGTCAGTCAGGGTCGGAGTTTTCAGTGTCATGCCTGGCCAAATCAATGAATACAATAACACATAACCTGGCTGGGAGCAGGTTATCATCATATGACAGCGTCATTGTTTAGAGTAGGCTGCACTCATAGGGATCATTCTTTGGGGAAGAAGAGTCGTATGACGTGTGAAACGCCCATATTTACGTGAGCAGACAGCTACAAGTGGAAAGCAGAGAAAGGTGATAACCACTGTCGTGAGGGCCGTTATGTCCCGCTGGAGCTTTAGGTTTTGTTGAGCCAGCTAAAGCAAAGAAAGCCTGGCTGTGCTGAACTTCTTTTATGGCGTTCCCTCTCTGGAGTACAACGCAGTGCTTGTTTTTTTGCATTTAAAACAGCTGCAGCTCACTGACGGTTAGAGTCTGGTCAGTTCTCTCTCTCTCTCTCCCTCTGTGTGTGTGTGTGTGTGTGTGTTATTCAACAGGTTACAAACACACAACGGTGGCAGTGCAGATTACTGTTCTGCAATTTTGCAACTGTTTGCGCTCGCTGCTGCCATCTTGGATTGCAAAGCAGAGGTTGGTGTAACTTCTCCTACTTTCCTACTTGAAGTCTGACCTGAGGGAGTTACAGCTGGAAAATCTAACTGGAAAGTCAGGATTTTGGACTTCCTGCTTCATGGAATGCGAAGTTGAAGCATCTTGGGAGCAACAGAGCAAACTTTACTCACATCAGCTGATGTCTTATATCATAAATCTGAGATGAATTGATTAAATGTATTTGCTTCTTTAAAAGTTAAGGACACACTGAACAGCTTTTGAATTATTTAGCTTTTTTCCTTGTTCAGTAATTAATTTTTGGATAATGTTTTGCAAGTAATGGTTGTGAATATGGCTGCACTATAAATTGCTTGTGACTTTAGATTTAATGAACGATAAACTAACCGGTGGCAGAAACCTACTATTACATATCCTGGAAATACATGCAATTTTACAATGTTACCATTAAAAATAACCTATTTTTAGGGCCTTTCTCACTAAAGTAAAGTAATTCAAAGAGGGTATGATGATTATTATTTTTTAATATTTTGCTAGTACAAAGCAGCTCAGGTTACAGATATTTTATAAGTGTTCACAGGAGCAAATCCATTTTTAATCTGATTTTTTCTTTGCCTCAGCTACAATCTGTTGCCCTGAGCCACCCTTTTCTCCCTCATCCATCTCAGCATTTCATTTTTATCATCTACACCAATCATCATCATCCCATCTACCTGCCCATACCTCTCATCATCTAACTGTCAAACACTCAGCTGTCACATACTTAAAAAGGAGCCTCTAGTTATCATCCCACAAGAATGTGTCTCTGTGTGTGTGTGTGAGTGAGCATGTGTGTAAACAACAGTGTGCTGCGGTGGAGGAGGGAGCGCTTGTGGTGATCAATAGGTTCTGGAGGTTCACTACACTCAATGAAGGTACCCTGGGTGGGGCCACATGTTCCATGTCCCCTTTCCAAACAAACACAGAAATTCATTATATTGCCAAAAGTATTTGCTCGTTTGTCTTCGCACTCATACAAACTTGAGTGACGTCCCATTTTTAATCCAGAGGGTTTAATATGATGTCACCCTTTGCAGCTATACCAGCTTCAACTCTTCTGGGAAAGCTTTCCACAAGGTTTAGGAGTGTTTATGGGAATTTTTGACCATTCTTCCAGAAGCACATTTGTGAGGTCAGACACTGATGTTGGGTGAGAAGTTTCTGGCTCACAGTCTCTGCTCTAATTCAACCCAAAGATGTTCTATCAGGTTGAGGTCAGGACTCTGTGCAGGCCACTCAAGTTCTTCCACACCAAACTCATTCATCCATGTCTTTATGGAGCTGCTGTGTGCACTGGTGTGCAGTCATGTTGGAACAGGAAGGGACCATCCCCGAACTGTTCCCGCAAAGTTGGGAGCATGAAATTGTTAAAAATGTTTTCGTATGCTGAAGCATTGAGAGTTCCTTTCACTGGAACTAAGGGGCCGAGCCCAACTCCTGAAAGACAACCCCCACACCATAACCCCCCTCCACCAAACTTTACACTTGGCACAATGCAGTCAGACAAGTACCGTTCTCCTGGCAACCACCAAACCCAGACTCATCCATCGGACTGCCAGATGGAGAAGTGTGATTTGTCACTCTGGAGTCCAGTGCAGGTGTCCTTTACACCGCTGCATCTGATGTGCTGCATTATGCTTGGGGATGTAAGGTGTGGATGCAGCTGCTTGGCCATGAAGCTCTCTACACACTGTTCTTAAGCTAATCTGAAGGCCACATGAAGTTTGGAGGTCTGTAGTGATTGACTCTGCAGAAAGTTGGTGATTTCTGCCCCCCCTGACCCTCAGCATCCACTAAGCCCCGCTCCGTGGGTTTACGTGGCCTGCCACTTTGTAGCTGAGTTGCTGTTGTTCCCAGTCTTTTCCATTTTGTTATAATACCTCTAAGAGTTGACTGTGGAATATTTAGTAGTGAGGAAATTTGCAGAGGCATCATCCTATCATGGTACCACACTGGAATTCACTGAGCTCCTGAGACCGACCCATTCTTTCACAAATGTTTGTAGAAGCAGTCTGAATGCCTAGGTGCTTGGTTCATACACCTGTGGCCATGGAAGTGACTGGAACACCTGAATTCAATGATTTGGATGGGTGATTGAATACTTTTGGCAATATAGTGTGTATGCATGACTACACACACTGCGGGGTTTAATACAGTGCCAGATGAAGTGATATCTTCATGAACCTAGACAAATCTAGGCAGGAGGTTGTGTTGGAGTTAAAGCAGCAAATGAATTTTGTGCAGCAAAGCATAAATTTAGCGCTCATTAGAGACACAACATTAGAGAAATGCTGCAGGTTTGCTGAGATGATCACACACAGCTTTTAGTTAGGGGAATCGCTTCATAAGAGTGCTCAAAAAAGAAAAAAGAAAAAGAAAGATGCAACCTTATATCTATTAAGATGACCGCTTGCTGTGCTAACCTTACTGTTTAGAGTACAGTAATTTCTAGCCACATTAATGGGCTGGCTCATGGGAGCCAATTTGTCTCAGTCTATCATGAATCAAAGCTAAAGATTTTAACAACTATTTCAGGCTGCCTCACAATTAATGTCACCCACAGGTTGAGCAACGCCAAACATATTATTTTCTTTACTTAAGTCCAAAACCTGAATCTTTATTACCAGACTGAGTTCAAATACACACTCTCTGGAAATAATGGCATTAAATGAGCATAAAACCATACGCACACAATCAAACTGATATTCATTTCTGTCATGTCGCTTTCACAGAAAGGACTCATTTGCTGGACATAGAGGAATGTTAGCACAAGTTTATTTACACAGGACAGAGGAAAACACAGCTTGTAATGTCAGTGAATTCCTAAGGGGCTGCAGATGTATCCGTGGGGGCACTCATTGTCACTGTTTGCTGAAAAGGGTCTGAACCGGGAGAGGTCTGCACAGAAAGGAGAGATAATTCCACAAGGCTACACACAGACAGGATTTGTGACTGGATGGGGAGCCAGAGTTCGTGCTGCTTTTGACGCAACAATCTGACGATGAGCATTTTCTTCAGTCTTAAATTGTTTGTCTTGATGAGCACACGTGAGGAACAGGTGAGTAAATGAGTAACCCACCAGACAAGTGGGTGGAGTAACCAGGAGGGACCACCTTGCACAAAGGTAAGCAAAGCAAGACACACCCGTACAACACATGCATACACAGAGAGAGAGAGAGAGAGAGAGAGAGAGAGAAGCCGCACAGGAGGACTCGGGGACCATATATGAAAGCCTTTGTATAAAAGGTTTGTATAGGTTAAATTGTGTATAGGTTCAAAAGAAAAGATGATGTAATAATAATATCAAAACACAACTGAAATGTCTGGAAAGGTTCCATTCAAAAAGCATGGTATTTATTGGAATTTGGGAAGGTAACGTTCCCAGGCCAGCCAAGAGATATAATGTCTCCAGCATGTCCTGGGTCTGCCCCGGGTCTCCTCCTGGTGGGACACTTCATCCAAGCGGTGCCAAGGAGGCATCCTCGTCAAATGCTTGAACCACCTCAACTGGCTCTTTTCGATGTCGAGGAATAGCGGCTCTACTTTGAGCCCTTCCCGAATGGCTGCACTCAACAACCTATCCCTAAGGGAGTGACCAGCCACCCTTTGGATGAAGCACATTTCTGACACTTGTATTTGCGATCTCATTCTTTTGGTCACTACCCAAAGCTCATGACCATACATGAGGATAGCGACGTAGATCGACCAGTAAATCGACAGCTTCGCTTTTGCACTAAGCTCCCTCTTCACCACGACAGACCGGTGCAGCGTCCGCATCACTGCAGACGGAGCCCTGATCTGTCTATCAGTCTCCCACTCCCTTCTCCCATCACTCATCATCAAGACCCCGAAATACTTAAACTCCTCCACCTGGGACATCAGCTCGTCCCTGAGTCGGAATGGGCACTCCACTCTTTTCCGGCTGAGGACCATGGTCTCAGACGTAGAGGTGATGATTCTCACGCCAGCTGCTTCACAATTGGCTGTGAACAGTTCCACTGTGAGTTGGAGGCCACCACCTGATGAAGGCAACAGGACCGCATCATCCAAAAAGGGCTGAGATGAGATTCTGAGGCCACCAAGGCAGAAGCCTTCCGCCACATTGCTAAACTAGAAATTATATCCATAAAGATTATGAACAGAATTGGTGACAAAGGGCAGTCCTGACAGAGTCCAACACCAATAGGAAACGAGTCTAACTTATTGCCCGGAATAGGAACCAAGCTCTCGCTTTGGTTGTACAGGGACTGAATGGCCTGCAACAACGGGCCAGACACCCCATAGTCCTGCAGCACTCCCCACAGGATACCCTGAGGGATGTGGTCAGATGACTTCTACAAGTCCACAAAACACATGTTGTCTTGGAGAGGATGAAGAGCTGGTCCAGCGTTCCGCAACAGGACGAAAACCGCATTGTCCCTCTTGAATCTGAGGTTTGAATAATGGACGGACCCTCCCTTCCAGTACCCTGGCATAGACCTTACTGGGAAGGCTGAGGAGTGGGATCCCCTGTTAGTTGGAGCAAAGGTATATCCTGTTGTGTGTTAGAGGGCTGGTGGTGTGTGCTGGCTTGTTTCATTTCAGGGGTAGGCAAGCTGGTGTCTCTGGATTGGGCAGAGCAGGGGGTGGAGGTACTCCGATCCTGCACACCAGCAGCGAGTTTCCAGCTATCAGCTCAGTATTTAGGACTGTGCCAGAGCCTCCTATCTGCGCTCATCCGTGGTATTTACCCATCTGTCACCTGCTGTGGTGCGAGTGTTTGGTTGTCCTCTCTCTGGTGTAGCTCACGTGCTAAGTTTTTTTGTGTGCTTCCTTGCAGCAGATTACGGACGCTGGACCTGACTGTTCCGGATCCCCCGTCTGCCTGCCCTCCCAGAGACATCCCCACACCATCTAGCTCGTTAACCTCCCCCTGAGCAGCTCCACCACGCTCTCTCCACGTAAGCCTTCCACCATTCAGCCGTCTCTCCCTCTCTGTAGTACTCCTGCCCTAAAC
>VUQJ01030040.1:0-13464 GCA_015108635.1 Andinoacara biseriatus
AACTGCAGGGGGTCCAGCGCTGAGCTCACTAGCGGGCGAAGGTTGTGCAGGATGAGCCTCTCCATGGTTTTCATCAGGTGAGAAGTCAGGGCCAGAGGTCTGTAGTGGTTGGACTCCCTGAGATGTGCGATCTTTGGCACTGGAACAATGCAGGAAGTCTTCCACAGTTCAGGAACCCTCTCCAGATGCAGGCTCAGGTTGAAGATATGCAGGACCACCTGACATAGCTGGTCTGCACAGTCCCTGAGCTATTTCTATTAGGACCCGCTGCCTTCCTGATCTTTGTTTTCTTGAGCTGACTTCTCACCTCATCAGCTGTGAGGTGGATGTATGGTTGGGTTGGGGTTAGAGATGAAGTGGATGGGAGGTGGTTATGAGGTTGGGTTGGGGTTGGTGATGAGGCTGGCTCTGTCGTGGGTGGGGGTGAGGAGAGTGCAGCCAGTGGTAGTACTGTCGGAGGAGAGAGAGGGGACAGCATACGGAGAGGGGTAGATGGGATCTGAGGGGTGGGGGAGGAGGTTAACGCCCCTGAGTCAAATCTATTGAAGAACAGATTCAGGTCACAAAACCTGATAACAAAACCTGATAAATAGGCCCGTGTACACTATGTTAAAATTAATGCAAGTGTAAATTTCTCCCATTGTTGATTTTTTTTTTTTTACACTGAACAAGCTGGACAGGCACACACACCCACAGCCCACTAAACCAGTAAACGTTCTGCCCTAAACCTGTATGGCTCACACTGTAAATGTGGCTCACAGTGACCTCACACAAAGAGACAGTGTGGGTATATTATACATTTCCTGAATCCTTAGAGTCCTGTGAGTATTGCAGTGGTTGACTCTTGTGTCCCTGATTTCCCTGGATGCCACAGGGCTAAATAAAATTATGCAGTTTAGGTGAAAATTATCAGAAAATGTCTTTCATTTATGGTCTCTACTAACCTCTATGTTGGTCAGAGAGATCCAAAATCCGCATGGGTTCACTTTAAAATGATACCAAACACTATATTCTAGACCTTTGATGCAAGTGGCGCAGTGGATAGGTGCTCACCTTGCAACCGGAGAGTCGCTGGTTCGCTGTCATTGTGTCATTCCGTGAATGTGTTGTGTATTTGGTGGTGGTTGTAGGCGCGGCTTGGCAGCCACGCTTCTGTCAGGCTGCCGCAGGGCAGCTGTGGTTACATTAATAGCCTACCACCACCAAGTGTGAATGAATAGTGCCTGAAATTGTAAAGCGCTTTGAGTACACTATATAAGTTATATTATTATTTCAGCCTACTTCATGTACATTTGACAAACGTGTGCAAATAAAAGATTGACTTTTGTCTAAATGCAACTTAAAGATTATAAATATTTTATCTTATCCATACTTTTGCTTATGTATAGTAATGATATTACAATGGTTTCGAAATTTCTAAAGTATTTAATTTGCTGATGACATAACTTTATTTTATTCAGAAGAAAATATTAAACAAGTGTTGGATGTGGTTGGAAATGAATTTATAAAAATTAAAAGATGGTTTGATGGTAATTGATTATCCTTAAATATCAATAAAACAAAGTGCATGATATTTTGTAACAGTAAAAAAGTATTGATGCTCGATTATATGTTGAGGGAGCTGAAATACAAAAAACAAAAGAAATTTAAGTTTTTGGGTGTTCATATAGATGAACATTTGTCATGAAAAGCTCATATAGACTATATTAAAGTTAAAATATCCAAAACGATTGCTGTCTTAAATAAGATAAATGAATTATTAAATAAAAAAGCTTTGTATATTTTGTATAACTCACTGATTGTTCCATATCTGACATATTGTGTGGAAGTCTGGGGTAGTACTTATAAAACATTTGATTCTTCTTTTACAGAAGAGAGCTGTTAGTCATAAATGGAAGTGGATATAGAGATCATACGAATCCAATATTTATACAATTAAATTTATTGAAAATTAATGAATTGATAGAATTTAATATTTTAAAATTTATGTACAAAGTGCATAAAAATCTATTACCAATCAATATTCAACAACGATTTGTTAAAAGAGAAAGTAAATATAATTTAAAAGGAACTGAATTTTTAAAAAAAACAAGATTTAGAACGACAACAATGGAAAGATGCATTTCAATTAAAGATGTCAATTTATGGAACAATCTTTACAGTGAGATAAAACAATCTCAATTTTTTTTCTATATTTAAAAGAAGACTGAAAATTATTATGATGAAGCGATATGGTATTGAATGAGTTGATGTTTTTGTATTTTTTGTTGTGTATACTGTAATGTTGTGTATCTTCCAAGCTGAATATTTATTTATTTTTTGTTGTGTGTATGTTTGTGTGAATGAGGGGCAGATATTATAAGTTTATACTTCTTTCTGCTCCTTTTCATTCATGATTTTTTTTCTTTTGGTTGTTATAAGAATTATTTATAAGTTGATTGAATGAAATAAAAATAAAAATGAAATGAAAATGAAAACCAATGCGGCCAAAAATAAACCCAACAATAAAAGCATGCAATAAATATGTTTAAAAACATGCAAGTATAAAAAAAAACAACAACAACACAGAAAACATTAAAATACTCCTGCCACATCACACTACAGCACACGACCTATAGCTTGAAATACATTATCCATAAGGCTAAGGGGGACGGCTCTGTCTGTAACACTTTACTTTTCATGAACTTGACAGATTTCCTCAGGCAACTCTTTGCTCCTGTTTGATAAGGCATGTCACCACATTCAAAAACTATTTCCTCCAAAACTGCCAGTGATTTAAACCAGTGATGTGAAGCAGTGCCTCCCCTGTCATCATGACAAGTAAAATACTTAGAATGATAAGAGAAAATACATTTGACCACTTGACTGTTCTATAAAACTGTTTTCTGAATTACTTCAACATGCTAATGGTCAAAATCGCGGAATTTATGCATCGCCTGTTCAAACACATCGTCAGCCTAATAGCATAATTGCCTATTCATATTTTGGCATATTTTAAGATACCTACCTAATTCTACTCTGCTAACAGTCTAGATTCATTTAGATAGATATCTCAGTTTTGTACAAAATATGACTTAGGCAATTATGCTATTAGGCTAACGCCATGGAAGAAATGCGGGGCAAGCCAGTGCAGTGTTGAGGCTCACCTCTGGTGGCGCTGTGTCACATACAATAAATGAAGCAGGCGGTTGGCACATGCCCATTGCTGTCTCTCTTTATATTGCCAAGTACATGTTTGATTACACATGTGTTACACATGCTGATGCTCCACAGTCTGTCTAATATATTGAATGAATGTGTGTGACATGTTTATTCTTTGTGAGCGGTCTTGTGCACGGTGCAGATGCACGGTGAAAATATAGAGTGAGGCAGAAAGTACCATGCTGCAACATTAGGGGGCAGTGCTGCAACATTGCTGCCCCAGTAGTGAGAAGGATAGGGGCACGTATTTCATCTTCAAATAAAGATAAGGTAATACATTTTTTTTATTTATTTAAAAAGAGAGAGAATCATTTGCATAATTAATATTGAAATATAAGCTTCTATTTTGGGTTCATATGAACATCCAACTCCAGATGAGTCAGTGCCTCACTCGTCACAAACCCCACCGGACGTCAGTGATTTAAACCTTTGCCCCTTATTAAGTTCAATATCTGTGTTACGGTGCTTATCATGCATTGTGTCTACAGGACTTTGCTCTGCAGCGTTTCCTGCTGTGTGACACAGTGATGCACTGTCAGCTCACCTGTGCAGGTCTCCCTCTGCATCTTCTCTGTCCCACCAATCCACTCTTTTCCCCGCAAATAGCATGTGGGGAAAATTGGCACACAGTTTACTTCCGATGTCAGCGATCAAGTGCTTTGCATTGCCTGTTTGGAAAATCCCTGTTTTCCCCTTTTCCATCACGGATGGTTTTCTCCACTGATCACTGATCAACGTGTCATTGGCAACAGGGGAAAATGATCTCGCCCTGTGCAGCATCTGTTGCAGTGCATTGTGGAATTTGTAGTATAAGTGGTGGGAGCGCACCTCCAAATCTGGCCCGCAGGCCTTGAGTCACCATCTAATGTCTCCATCTTTGACTGTAGCTGGAGACTATAGTACTCGTTTTGCTCTGCCACTTTAGAGAGCTTACTGTAGTGGCGCCAGCTCTCCACCTACAAGAAGTCCTGGTTAGAGTGGCCCTCTAGCTAACAAAGGATATAACAAAATGAGGACTGCCATCATGAGCTGCAATTCAAATTGCAGCAAAGTCCTGAGACAGCTTAATGATACTGGGTGATAGGTTCAGATAATTTTATAAAACAAGGAACAAACGCACAACTTTTATTTTACTTGCAAGAGAAGCCGTCCCATGCGTCCCTCAGAACACAAAGGAAGGATCTTCTCCGAGCCGCTGCCCCCGCAGCTTTTTATTCAATCATATATACAATAAAAATCACGTGAGGCCATAAACCTCCAGTTACAGCATACAGTCAGCAACATTCTTATTGTTTACCATATATGGATGTGTGCTCACGTGTATGCGCATAGTGTACGTGACTTACATGTGTGCGCGTTCATGTACCTGTGCGTGTGTCTGTGTGTGTACCTGTGTGTGTGTCTGTGTCTTCCCCACTGTGCGTGTGTGTGTGCTGTGGGGGATGTGTTTGTATGGGGGATGTGAACAGGATTGCAGTTCCTTCGAAACCTCCTTTGTCACCTCAGCAAGAGAGGGCAGTCCACCCTTTTCCAGCTGACCATGGCCTCAGAGATGCTGATTCTCATGACAGGCGCAGTTGGCTGCGTAACGTTCCACTGCAAGTGGGAGGCCACCACCTGATGAAGCCAACAGTACTGCATCATCTTAAAGATGGGGACCAGCACCCTGGTCTGCCAATCCAGTGGCACTGCCCCAGAACTCCACGCAATGTTGCAGAGGCGTGTCAACCAAGACAGCCCTACAACATCCAGCAGCCTTTCTCAGCCTAGATGCCGATAAGACATATGATACGGTAGGGTGGGAGTTTCTGTTTCAAGCAATGAAGAAATTTGGGTGATGTGATAGACTTATCCAATGTATAAAAATGATTTACTCCTCTCCAACAGCAAAAATTAAAATTAATGGAAGCCTTTCAAATCGAATAGCACTACAACGAGAATGTAGGTAGGGCTGTCCATTAAGCCCACTATTTAACCTCTTTATTGAGCCACTGGCCCAGGTTATTAGAGAGGAGACTGGTTTGGAGAGGGTGACAATAGAGAATGTGGAAAACAAAAAAATCCCTATATGCGGAATATGTTTTGGTAACAATTAAAAATCCTGAATCTGGTATTCCACTGCTTATGTCATGGTCCTGGGCTGGTGGCCCAGTGTTTTGTGGGTTTTTTTTGGTTTGTTTTAGTTATCTCTGATGTCTAATAGTTCTCTTTTGTTTTTCTTAGTTCATGGTGTTTTCCTGTATCAGGTCTGCGTCTGTGTTTTCTTGTCCCACTTCCTGTTTTATTTTGGTGATGTCTTGTTTCTTGTGCAGTGGGTTTAGTTTTGCTTCCCCGTGTCCTGTCAGTGTCATTGTGTTCAGCTGTAGTCCCTGCTGTTTCCACTTGCCTCGTTAGTCCCTGGTGTATTTAAGTCCTGTGTTGTCAGTGCCTTTTGCCATGTCATCCATCATAGCTCCCAGTGTAGCACCCGACCCATGTAGCTAGTAGATAAACAAGATATAAACACAGGGGTATTGTAGTAATATGGATGGGGCCCTGGGCTCTTTAATATATTTGTGTGCTGTGCAAACCTGTACTATAAGAAAATGTGGTGATTGGTGCCTCCACTTAGCAGAATATAACCCTCTGGCATTTAATCCTACTAAGAACTGTTATTATGCAGTCCTGAAACACATTTCTCTGGGTCAACCTTAACAGGAAAAAACCTTAAACTAAAAAAACACACGCAGAACTCTTAAATTCAAAACACAGAATTTAGTGAACATAAATTATTATTTGCAGTTCAAAATAAATAAAAACAAAAGTACAAAATAATTATCTCTGGGTGATCTCTTCAAAGCACTTGTAAATAACTCAAGTTACTTATGAAACAATATTCCTCCCTCTCACGAGCGCTCACGCTGCAACCCAATATCACAGTCTTTTAAAATAAAATAAAACAAAACGGTGCAGGCCTGTGTCCATGCTTGGGCACTGACTTGTCTGGAGTCAGATGTTTACTGTTGCAGCACTGTTGCAGCATTCTATCAGTGTGCCATGGTACTTTGTGCCTCACTCTGTGTATTGTCACTGTGTATTTATGATGGAAGAACAAACAAAGAATAAACACACATATTCATTCAATATATTAAACAGACTGTAGAACATCAGCATGTGTAATGAAACATGCACCAACTTCTTGCTTCATTTATTGTATGTGACACAGCACCACCAGAGATGACCCACAGAACTGCACTGGCTCATCCCACATTTCTTCCATGTGTTTGAACAGGCAATGTGTAAATTCTGCAATTTTGACCATTAAAGTGCTGAAATAATTCAGAAAACAGTTTGCTGTTGTTGTGTCTCTGAGCAAGACACTCAACTCACATTGCCTAAGTGTGAATGTAGCTGGGTGGTTGGTTTTAGTGGTGGTCGGAGAACTGGCAGCCACACTTTCTTCAGACTGCCCCAGGGCAGCTGTGGCTACATTGGTAGCTTATCACCACCAAGTATGATTGAAATGTCAATGAATAGTGTATGAAATTGTAAAGTGTCTTTGGGTACCTTGAAAAGTGCTATATATGATTATTATAAATATATATTATTATTATTATTATTATTATTATTATTATTATTATCTGCACTGCCTCACCTGCTTACCCTGACTGCATGTCTACCTATAGCTTCCCCACACTGTAGCTATTAGCGTTTCACCCTCCACCATTTGCTGATGAGAGCCAGATGCAGCTTAATTCAAGCATTAAGCATTTATCTAGACAGAAGTAAGGGGTTTATTAAAAGCAACCAAATCTTTGTGTTCTGGGCTTCTTCTCGTAAAGGGAAGCCTATGTAATGGTAGCAATTGTCACACTGGGTGGTACAGTCTGTTGTGATGATATAGAGTATATTGTGATATTATGTGTGTGCCAAGGACTGCAGCCTCCTGTGCATTTTCCTTTGGGCCTTTATTAGGGTTGTTTCTGTGGGAGATATCTGTGCAGTTGCTAGTTGGGCAACCCCACAGATATTTGTTAGGTTTTATTGCCTTGATGTGACCGGTGCTCTTAGTGGCCCACTCAGTACTTAGTGTGGGCTCTTAAATGCGTTGTGATCTTTTGGAGTGGGTTTGATGTTAACATGCCTGGGTTTAGCCATAAGCTTCAGAGCATGCAAACAGAGAGTGGACTAAATCAACCATAGAGATGCCAATTGAGGTTTGAAAGAGAACAGTTGGTGTACTGATGGGGTTACATCAGTTCTCAGTTTCAGAAAACTGATGTAACAAAAGTTCTCTGAAAACTCAGTGAGGTATCACTGCTTCTACTTGCATTGGCATGTGGAAGAAATACTTTGAGAATGCCTGGTGTGGGGCCAAGTGCTATTATAAAAGGGGTCAGTAGACCCATGTCCTTGAAGTGATTGGTCTGTCTTGAAAAGACATGGTGGTCACTCTGGTGCCCTCTGATGTGACCAATCACACCAAAGGGCACTTCCCATAGTGAGATACCAAGCAGTGTTTTCAGAGAACCAAGGTTACACTAATAACCAGTTTTCTCACATAAAGTTTGCTTTTGTGTTTGACTGTGGTTATTGTTACTTGTTTCCTGTTTTACTTTGCCAATAAGATGTCTCCTGTGTTTGATATCTAGCTTTACTTCTTCCTTCATTATCTGGATTGTGTGCACCTGTGTCTCCTTCCTCCCAACTAAACAGTATTTTTTGCTCTGTGTTGTAGTTTTCTGCATTTCTGCTACATAACAGATAAAGGTTCTAAACAATGTCTTGTTAAAAACTGATGTAGGTGAGTGCTATGTGTTAATGATGTTAGACTTAACATCAGTATTTGATACTGTACAGTATACTGTAATATAACTGTTCACTGTCAAAAGCAAGGGAAGTTCTTTTACTATTTGCGCTGAGGAAATTTTGCTGGATTTCTATATTTCCTACTTTTTGCACAATAATCTCAGATTCATTATTATAACATGCACCTAAAATTAGATGTGCAAATTTGAACCAGCTTTAAATTAAGGGACCAGTGTTTGGAGCTCCATATTGGGTTGTGGAAAAAGCACTTTTCTACCTTTCAGAAAATTTAACCCCAGTGAACACAGGTGGGAGTGGGAAGTTGGCAAGGGACCCTTATTGCATCACTAGTGGCTCTTACTTGTTTGTGTGCACTGTGGCCTTCTGCTTAAACACCATCCCAAAGTGCAGAGGGAATTTGACCACTTTACCCCTGAGTGTTGCATCTATGTATCACCCCTATTTGTATTATAGGTGTTGATCCCATCTGCCTGGTGAGTTTACCATTCAAATTTACTGTAAAAGATGCATCCATATTGTTCCACATGAACCAGTTCCAGCATGATGAGAGAGTAATGCGCTGTGGCTCTGGAGGTAGCAAGGGTCATGATCACTAGGTCAGTTGGGTATTGAACCTCAAATTCAGTATCTTGCCTAGTTGTATTATCTTAAAACATTTACCTAATTCTTATAGGACTCAAAATTCATGTTACTCTAGCCACATGTGCACCTACAAGCTGCTTTGCAGACCACCTCTGCCCCAGCACCACCTTTCATGCAGTATCTGACTTAATCTATGTCATGCTTGTTGTCATTGATTCCTTCTCTCAGTGTTGGGGTCTTGCTGCTGCCATACTGATTTATTTAGTTTTGGTATCAACATAAACCAAAAAAAAATTAGGGATGGGCTCTTTTTAAATTTCCTAGCTGTTACCAGTTAATATTACTATTTTTTATTATGCTAGCATAAAGTATGTAGCATACAATATTATGTTGTTGTTTATTGCCATGAACATCTTGTCATTTATTTCCAGGTTTCAAAGCCTTATTAAAGTGCCTGTCAGGGAGGTTCTGTAATAGGGAGCTTATCGGAATCATGGGGCCTTCAGGGGCAGGGAAGTCCACCCTAATGAACATTCTAGCAGGATACAAGTAAGCAAAGTCTCATAATTATGTAAAAATGATAGCAATTATTTCACAATTAAAATGAGACAAATTAAGGATTTGTGATGCAAACAAAAGCTAATGTATTTTACTCAGTACAGCATAACTGGTGTAGGAATCTGTCTAGCCAGTTGAAATGTTCGGTATGTGTCCTTCATGCTGCTTAGGGAAGCAGGGATGAAGGGTCAGATCCTGGTAAATGGGAAACCCAGGGAACTGAGGACCTTCAGGAAAATGTCCTGCTACATCATGCAGGAAGATATGTTGCTGCCACACCTCACTGCCAGGGAGGCCATGATGGTGAGCTATTTCTGAAAATTTTAAAAGTTTTATCTTAAAACTTTGCTATGATTATTGCATCTGAAAATGTTTATTTTTTTTAAGTTGATAAGTTCGGACTTCACAGGTGATCAGTAGCTTTTATTTACCCATTTATGAAATATATTTTCTCTTTACTGCAGGTTTCAGCCAACTTAAAGTTGGATGAAACAATGGATATGAAGAAACAATTGGTAAGAGAACAAATTATACTATTTTTAAATTATTTAACATACACAGGAAAACCAATTATACTAAACTGTGACCTTATACACTGCACGGCAGTCACAGTTAATATGGAGAGTTGCCCACTTTCTGTTGACACTCTTCACTCTGTTGATACACCTAACCGCTTTGAATTAAATGTGCCCTGGTTCCAGGTACTTGGTTCTTTTGAATGTCATTCACCTGATATTGTTTTTTGTGGGCTGCATTTCAAATCAGTGGTTGTTTTAGACTTTATCTTACAGTGCATGCTTGCATTTTGGTGCATGCTTTTGTTCCAAACAAGTACATTAAAACTAGGCAAGCACAATAGATTAATACTGTGCAATACAGGGAGTGCGTGCCTTTAACAAGATTGTGTGGATAGAAGGCAGATTTCTGTATCCATTTATTTTCTTAAAGGAAGGAAATGTCAACACTGCAGTTCCCATCAGCTCTGCAAAGTGACTCATTCCCACTGAAAAAAATCAACTCACTGTATCTGCAGTTATCTGTGATTTAATCATAATGTCAACAAGCAGGATATTTGTATTACTCACTTTCCATCTATTTTTTAACATCCTTCTTATTCTTGCTTAGAATTTTCATGTTTTTTCTTACCCATTGCCTAAACAGATATCGAAATATAAAGCAAAATAGTTTTTTATTTGCTGTTTGATAAACTTTGTACTTTTCTATTTCCTGTTCTCTGTTCAGGTTAATGAGATTCTGACCGCTTTAGGGCTTCTTGACTGTGCCCACACTCGTACCAGCTCACTATCAGGTGGTCAGTGTAAACGTCTGGCTATTGCCCTCGAACTAGTCAACAATCCTCCAGTCATGTTCTTTGATGAGCCCACCAGGTGAAGAGACAGGCAATGATGTGCTGTCGATTTTATGGAAGATGTGCGTCCATCAAATCAAATGTTGATAGTTTACTGCTGGTCTAAAGAGTCAGTGAGTCCCAGATAGGACTGGAGTAAATGTTTTGCCACTTTCCACTAGTGTGATACTGCAAGTTTAATTATCAATGTGAAGTGTAGGATTGATATTTTGAATACTTTAGTTATGGAAAAGTGGAAATTTTAGAGTAACCCAAAGCCAACCAGCCAGTCAAGACCACACATCTGGCTGCATATTTTGAATGACTTTTAAGGGTAACAGATGCAGTTATATGCTAAATATAGTGCTACCCTCTGGCCAGATGGTAGCAAATTATGTCTTTGTTCTGGCATAGACAGAAAACTATTCTCTGTAACTCAGCAGAATATTAGACACAGTTAACCTAACAATGTTGTCAAATCTCAGTAGTTAACTTGATGGGTGCCATCCTAGCTGACTTGTTAAAACAAAAGTCTGACTTAATCAGTAACAGTATATTGAGATAATATGGAGTCATCCTTTACAGGTTAATCTTACAGTTCATATAAATGAACTTCTGCTGTTTTCTAAATTTTACACCCTCATAGCTTTATAACTCTAAGGCCAACATGAACTGTGGACAGGAGATGCTCAGGAAAAGTTTGAAATATAGTTAACTCTCAGAATCAGAATCAATTTACATGAAACATGTAATGAAAAGAAGTAGATCAACTCCCAACACGTACTAGATCAAGTGTAAATCACATCCTCTGACAAAAAGTCATTGTATACTAACATTAAGGCAGTATAAATCCTAAATCAATTTTAACCATAGACTGGTCATTGGTGGGACTGTTGCAAAGACAACAGTATATTTTATTGTCCAAAACTCCATTTATTGGAAAAATATTATTAATATTCTACTAAAACATTTTCACCTAACTTGTTTCACAGTGTTTCTCATAGAAAGACCATTACTTACAAAAAATAAGCTCAATTGCATGACACATGCTTCAATTCAGTTTCTACAAATATTGCACTATTTGTGAATTATTAAATGATTTGTCATGAAAATATCCCTTTCATTTTAAGTGTGCTGTCCCTCTAAAATCCCTGGCCCATCCATGTGTATGGCAAGTTTAGAGTGGTGACCCCCCCCCGCCACACACACACACACTCACACACAGAGTTATACTTTTATCAAATTGTAACTACTGCTATATGCATTCGGGCATTTCAGTGAGGAGTGTCTCTTCATAATTCAATTATATTTTCATAAGAAAAGCATTTAATAAAACTACTTATTATTCTTGCTCCTCTGACCACAGTTTTGCATTTTTTTCCCAATTGCCAAAACACTAAACCCTGTTGTCTGAACCAAATGTTCAGTGCCCTGAACCCATTTATTGAAATGGACACCTTTCACCTTTTTGGCAGAACCTTAAGCACTTTTCACCTAGTTAGACACAACTTGAAAAGATATTGTCATCCACTAAAACACATTTTGCACTGCGATGCACTTGGGTTGCATAATGGTGTGTGTGTGTGCGTGAGCGCGTCCATGTGTGTGGTTGGGTATATGTGTCTGCGTGCGTGAATGGCTGGTCCTGGTCCTGGGGTTTGTTGTGCCTCACCCCCTGTGGGACATGTTTGCTCCCCACTGGTTGTTGCTGGCCACCCGGGAGGGGGGCACTCGGTGGTACTGGGGTGCGGGGCTGGGTGTTTTGGGGCGGCTGTTGGCCTGCTCACTTGGGGGTCATGATTCGGTTGGGGGTGGGCTGCTCATATATATGTATATGTGTGTGTATGTATATATATATATATGTGTGTGTGTGTACTACAAGTGCTAAACAGGGGTTTTGCTGGTTTGTTGTTGTTTTGCAAGAAGAGTTTAAGGTTTTGTGAATGTAGTTTGAAAATTTAGTTTTGTGTTTACAGTTTAGAGACATGGAGGAATGAAATGTGTCTTGGCTGATAGGTTCAGATCATTTTAAAACAAAGAACACTCACACACAGACAGTTTTTGGTATCCCGCATGCGAGGAAGAAAGCTCCACCCCTGAACTCCAGAGCGGAGAAGTAAATCTCCGCTTCTTAGTCAGAGAGGAAGCAGTTCTCAGCGCAACTTCCTCCTGCAGTGGTTTTTATTACAAAGTAAAAGTCACGTGATGTTACGAAAGCAGTTTTACAACATAAGTAATAAAACAACATTCCTGGCTCTACGTAACCTTATATGGTGGTGGAAAAAACCCATGGAAGGTATACATTAGCCAAGGTGTACGTGACTTCCTGTGTGCATGTGTGTGTGTGTGTGTGTGATGTCTCTGTATGCTGTGGGGGATGTGTTTTATTGCAGGCTTGAAACAGCCCATATAAGTGAAATGCAGTGACATTCCTTAAGGAAAGTCACCATGTCTTAATTTAAAATATAAAAAACAACAGTATAATCTAAAAACAACTTATGAAAACAGAAGATATGATAACTCATAGGAAACCAAGATATAAGTTCACATAATAATTCCAACATTGGCAATTGAGAAAAACTGTAACACTAGACACAAGAGAAACACAGACATGTAGAGCAACTTATTGGGTTGGTCAAAATTTTTAAAGCATGTAAATGCGTTTTGCAGTTAAGTTAAGTTAAGCCACAGACCAATTCTGGCAGTAGCAACAGTCTCACCACAATTTCTCCAGAAATAGCATGGTTTAGTTCAGTGATTCCCAAAGTGTGGGCTATGCTCCACCAGGTACTGCACGGGGGCCACAGTACTAACAGAAATTCAGTTTGAAATTACTCACAAGTATGCATAGTTACATATTTATATTAGGGCCGGGACTTTAACGCGTTAATTTCAATTAATTAATTACAAAGATTTTAACTTGTTAAAAATTTTAACGCAATTAATCAATTTTTTTTTTAAATTTT
>VUQJ01030041.1:3586-18785 GCA_015108635.1 Andinoacara biseriatus
TTCACGTATGTAAGAAATTGCCATCATATAAAGACCAAACTATTCAAATGAAATTTCTATAGCACCTTTTATGCAGATTAGTATTAAGTGCATTTCATTGCACATGACAAGGTGACAAAAAGAGCAAATGTAATAGAAAAAAATAAAACAAGATTAAACCCTGAATTAGATACTAAACGCCTGTTCCCTTGTAGAATTACTTGCAAGCTGATGCAGAATCTATACATGAACTGCACCACCATGCTGTACCTCATCAGCTTGTTAGATGAGTCTCTGCTATTGTCATATTGCAACCTTATGTTGTAGGGAGTGTGCCAAAAATAAGGCTTCTACAAGGCCAGAGGACCCTGAGATCTGCCAGCAGCCTCTCAGTTTCTCATTTACCACCGCTGAGCTATCAGTAGATAAATCAATCCACTGGACGAACACATAATTTCCTCCGGCCTCTCTATAGTCTTAGTTTTGGCACACACCCCTGTGCCAAACTGCTTCAGGCTCTGGCCACATGAAAAAGTTGAATGTCAGACATTTGTTGTGCTCTCAGATGTTCTATCAGGGGCTAACAGCCATTTTCTAATACTTCACTGCTCTGAACCTGCTGGATTTGATATATCACAGTCTGTAATCCTTCTCTCAGGCTCACATGAACAAAGTTAAGCTTGCTATCAGATGCAGCGAAATGTTTTACATTTTTATTTAAGCAATTCTTCATTTCTATGCTGCTTTTAGTTTTCTGTTCTACAAAATTGGCTTACCAGAAAGTGTAACTGCATCTCTCCACCACCTGCTGATACAAACAGTGCCGTGAAAAAGTATTTGTTCCCATATTTGGCACACAACATGTTTCAGATCATCAAACAAATTTTAATATTAGACAAAGATAACTTGAGTAAACACAAAATGCAGCTTTTAAATGATGATTTCATTTATTAAGGTAGAAAAGCTATCCAAACCTACCTGGCCCTGTGTCAAAGAATACAACTTTATAGAAAGAGAAACTGATATAATGCACTAAATTTTCTGTGATTTAACTTGCAGTTTCCAACTTCAGATGCATTTTCGTTTTATACTCATCTATCAACAGTCTGCCTTACTAATCATTACAGTAACTTGTCAGTAACCGAATGAACCCTTACAGCATCATAATGATTTTCTTACAAGCAAGTTTACTGTCTTTAAACTTGAAATAACTGTTTTCTGTGTAACCACATCATCCTTTTACTACCTCTCAGCACTAAATCAGCATCTGGCCTGTCTGACTGGAGTTAACTTAAAGCATGTTTCTGATGTCACTGGACAAAAAAAAAAAGACTTCTGTCTGGAAGAGTGGGATGAGAATCCCATTTGAAGCCAAAAGTCAGTATCCTGTTAGGTGTTGAGGTCGACCATACAAGATGTACCATTTCAACGTGCCGCAGTGCCATGCTCCTTTTGAACAGCCATGAGTCCATCCATTTTCAACTTCCTGTCTGGGTCTGGCTAGAGGAGTGCCAGATAGAAGAAACTCAGTAGAAGAAGACTCTCTGACTACTTCTTCCAGTTCTCTCAGGGAACACTGTGGCCCTTGGTAGGCCCAGTATACCCCACAATGGTACCCTAACCCTTCTATAAGGCCAAAAAACTTGTGTAGACTGGATGGTCCAACTCACATGATCCCTCCAGAGGTCCTGCAAAGGTGAAGTTCTGGTCTGGTGAAGCTTGACAGACAGGATGCCATCCTCATTAATCCTCCAGGATCCAGGGTTCAACAGTTGGCTGGAATCTCCTTTCCAGCACCCTGGAGTAAACTGTGAGTTGCACCTGTTGGCTGGCAGCACACCAGCTGTGTGATACCTCCAAAAATAAAGTACACACTGTATCCTGTATCCCTTTATGATAAGGGGGCAGCTTTACTGTTTTGCTGTTTGGGTTTTGTTGTTGTTTTTCTATTTTTGTTTTAACTTTTTCTAGATTTTTGTCTTCTGTACTTTTAAAGCTTGTCAGCACACCAATGGTACGAGAGGATGTAGGTAACTTTCTGAAGAACACTTATTACTGCACTGATAAAATGCTTTAGCATATTAGTTCCAGACAATTTAGTGCATCCTTATTCTGAAAACACAAACTAAACTTGTGTAAAGATGTCCTTGTTCATAATAGGTTTTGAAGGGTTTGTGGACAAAGGTGGGGGATGGGGGAGCTCTTTGTCCTTCCTGTTCGGAACTTCATGTCTTCCTGATGTGATTTCAGGGGATAAAATGTGTTTAGTATTGATCCTCAGAGCATTATTCCCTCCACTCAGCCTGAGGTGGAGAGTGTCAGAGAAGTCGGTTAACCAGTCACATCAAAGTCAGTCAGCCCTTCAGTCAGTCAGTCAGTGCCTTACTCACTTTTTTTTGCTGCATTCATGTAATGTTGGAGCCACTGTAAAAAAGAATACTGTTTAAGAAGGTCAGAAATCCAAACTGTGATAATAGCACACATTTTTTTCTAATAATGCAGAAATGGGAGAAAATGTGTCTGCTATTTAAAATGTTTTTAATCCTTGTGCAAATCTTCAGCCTTGCTCATCAACATCAAAGTTGAATTTGAGGCAGGATTTGTACGTGTACGTTTCAGGTGTCAATGCTCTCACCTCTTATTCACTTTCATTGGAGCCAAACAAATCCTGTTTATTTGAATACTCCAGCGCTGCTGCTAGCTGGAAACATCAAAACGACAGAGAAATTGATCTTTGCAGCAAACAAATGTAATAGCAGGTATCTTTTTTGACAAATGCTGACTGTTAATCTGCGCTTAGTTAGCATGCATTGTCAGTAAATGTTGCCACAGATTACCGTAGTTAACATTTTTTGCTGTTCCCTAGTGACTCCGAAAAAGATAATCCCCCAAATATCAGACATGCCCACCGTCACCCTAACTAAAAGCTTTATCAAAAAGGAAAGTTTTAAGCCTAATCTTAAAATTAGAGAGGGTGTCTGTCTTATAAATCCAAACTGGGAGGTGGTTCCGCAGAAGAGGGGTCTGAAAGCTAAAGGCTCTGCCTCCCATTCTACTCTTAAATACCCTAAAAACCACAAGTAAGCCACCAGTCTGAGTGAAGTGCTGTATTGGGTGATATGGTACTATGAGCTCCTTAAGGTAAGATGGAGCCTGATATTCAAGACCTTATATGTGAGGAGAAAATTCTATTCTAGATTTAACAGGGAGCCAATGAAGAGAAGCCAATATGGGAGCATTCCTCCCTCTGTGTTTCCGGCCTCGTGTCAAGTACCTTAAATTTAGTTTATTCCTGTGTCTATGTCTTCCCCATTTAGTTAATTCACTTCCTGATTTATTTGTGCGTTATTGTTCCTTGTTTTTTTGCCTTTAGTTTGACATGTGTTTAGTTTCCTGTGTCTTGTCTGCTGTGATTCAGTTCACCTGTGTCTTGTCCTCCCCACCTGTCTGCCCTCCCTGAATCACCCTACTGTGTATTATTTGTCTCAGTCTCCCTTCGTCCATTGTCAGAGCATCATTTTCTTAGTGTCTACAGTGTATTCCGGCTCCTGTGTACTAAGTTTTCATTAAGTTTATTTTTCACTTGTTTCATCAGCCAAAGTAAAACAGCTCACCTATTGTTATCGCTGCCTGTCTGAGCTTCTGCATTTGGGTCCTTATCTCTACTACACACGATATCAGGCTGCCCTCTTTAGTCTGGTATATATCAGCTAATATTCTCAAACTTTATATTGTTGTATACGTGACGTTGCAGAATCAGTTCACTGATTCCACTTCCTTTAATTGCATCCTCTTTTTCCACATTCCCATGCATCTCAGTCTCACACTTTTCCTGTGAACCATCATCTGCTTCTGATGGAGCTGGACCAGCTGTCAGCCTCCTTATAGAGCTTAGTGGAGAGTTCAGTTGGATTAGAGTATGCATGTGAATTTCCTATTTATGCACTGTCCACATACTAATATGGACAATGTTGTTATCTATTTTCTACGTGTGTTGTATTTATGATGCCCTTGAATCAGCCACACTGTTGTGTAAATGTACTCCACTGCTCAGATACTGAATAATTATTTGCACCTGCATATATTTATAGTGTTCATGTAGATTAACTATTGAATTGTTTAAGTTATGGTCCAGATTTTTTAATGGTTTTTGTAGAAAAACCATTTCATCTCATTTATTCTACAAAAAAAACAAAACAAAAAAAACAAATATTGTGTTAGTTCAGGCAGACCATAAAGTCAGGTTAGGCCACAATCCCATAAGATTGACTGATCTCAAGTCCAGCATATATTAGTTGAATGTGCAGCTGGGAAGTTTTTATACACTGTATTATTTAAGCTGCTGTAGCCTGCCTACAGTTGCAAGTGCCTCTGTAAGGTGCTTTGAACCCCACTTCCATCCCCAGGTCCTCCCTTTATTGTTGTTTGATGCCTGCTTTGTTCTGATTGGATGTCTTTATGCCTATACACTATATTGCCAAAATTATTCACTCACCTGCTTTCACACGCATGCATTCTTCATCCATCCATCCATCCATCCATCCATCCATCCATTCTCTTCCACTTATCCTGTTCAGGGTCACGGGAGCCTGTCCCAGCTGACATAGGGCGAGAGGCAGGGTACACCTTGTACAGGTCACCAGCAGGGCCCACACAGAGAGACAGACAAGCATTCACACTCACATCTATGGGCAATTTAGAATCACCAATTATCCTAACCGCAGTAACTGCATGACTGTGTGAGGAAACCCACCATGCCATCGTGCTGCTTGCACTGTGCATTCTTAATCCATAGGGTTTAATAGTATGTCAGCCCACTCTTTGCAGCTATAACAGCTTCAACTCTTCTGAGAAGAGGTTGAGAAGTGTGTTTATGGGAATTTTTGACCACTCTTTTAGAATGCAGGGGTCTGCTGCTGTTTTATTAATTTTTATAGTTTTTTTTTTTCTTTTAAGTCCTAGAACCATTTGCTCAACAGGCTTTGCCTTTGCCAGACGCTATTGTAGATAAATGTTCTTAATGGCTTACCTGCTTAAAAAAAGGTTACAGTTACTGCTTATGATCTCATCAAAATGTGACCTTGTGATGTGAGCCTGACCCTGAGATGTGATGGGAGGATGTGTTCAATATTAATCCTGAAAGCATTTCCTGTCACACTCTATCCCCTACTGTATGTGCAGATGTGAGCCAGGACTGTCAAGCTTGGAGTCGCCCCTCTAATTCATCCCAAAGGTTGAGGGTTGAGGTCAGGACTCTGTGAAGGCCAGTCAAAATGTCTTGGTATGCTGAAGCATTAAGACTTCCTTTCACTGGAACTAAGGGGCAAAGCCCAACTCCTGAAAAACAACCCCACACCATAATCCCCCTTCCACCAAACTTTATAATTGGCACAATGCAGTCAGACAAGTACCGTTCTCCTGGGAACTGAATCGTCCATCAGCTTGCTAGATGGTAAAGCGTAATATGTCACTTCAGAGAACACGAGGTTGGCGTGCTTTACACCACTGCATCTGACAGTTTGCATTGAACTTGGTGATGTAAGGCTTGGATGCAGCTGCTCGGCCTTAGAAATCCATTTCATGAAGCTCTCTGCTAACTGTTGTTGAGCGGATCTGAAGGTCACATGAAAGTTGGAGGTCTGTAGTGACTGACTCTGCAGAAAGTTGGCGACCTCAGTGCACTATGCACCTGAGCATCTGCTGACCCCCACTTGTGATTTTACGTGGTCTACCACTTCATGGCTGAGTTGTTGTTCCCAATCGCTTCCACTTTGTTATAACGCCACTAACAGCTAACTGTGGAGTATTTAATAGTAAGGAAATTTCAAGACTGGACTTGTTGCACATGTATCATCCTATCACAGTGCCATGCTGGAATTCACTGAGCTCCTGAGAGCGACCCATTCTTTCACAAATGTTTGTAGAAGCAGTCTGCATGCCTAGGTGCTTGGGTTATACACCTGAATTCAATGATTTGGATGGGTGAGTGAACACTGGTGCAATATAGTGTATGTTTATACATCGCCGTGTGGAGTGACTGGGTGATCCCTGACCAGAGCCTTGCTGCCAAATGTAACAGAAATAATCTTCTTCTGGCTAGAGATTAAAGGTTAAAGTTAACCTTTTGTCTCCCATAGGAGCACTACAACTTCACCTTTTTCCAGCTGAGAGCCACAGCCACAGGCTTGGAGGTGCTACTTCACACTCGGCTACAACCAGGCCCAGCACAGCCTGAAGGTCGCCATTCGATGAACCATGAGGATCAAAAATCCAGACGGGAAGCCTTCTGTTCCCTTGCTACACCTCCATAAATCTAATGAATAGAATCAATAGAACTACATAATTGAGTGAGTTTGTGTTTTCACAGTAATTAGTTTGCTTTCTCTTTGTCATTTTCTGTCTTGACAAGGAACAAAATCTAGCATCCTTCAGAAGATAGTGTAGCTTATTATGTCCTGAAATATTTAACAGTCATTACAAAGGACCCTGTCTATGTGTGTGCTCTCCATCTGTTCTGTCAACAGTCTGATCTTTGCAGAGTGCAGAACAATAAAAGCATTAAATAAATCCATGTTCAGTCTGAACCAAATTGTTTTTGGATATGTTCTCCAAACGTATTAAGAAGATTTGTGATGGGTTATTCACATATTCACTGGGATTTATTGTAACTATCCTTAAAGGAACTTTTTATAATCACTCTCTGCAAATTTTAATAAAACCTTTCACCACCGGGGGCCGCGTTTTATCTGTAGTATGTGGAGGTGTTTTCAGATGTATGCTGCTGTTCTTCTAATTATTTTTAGTCCTAGAACCATTTGCTGAGCAGGCTTTACGTTCTTCCAGACCACTTTTGTAGATAAATGTTCTTAATGGCTTACCTGTTTAAATAAAAGTTAAAGTTATTGCTTATGGTCTCATCAACATGTGACCTTGTGATGTGATCCCGGCCCTGAGGTGTGATAGGAGGATGTGTTCAGTATTGATCCTGAAAGTGTTTCCTGTCTCACTCTGTCCCCTGTGTGCAAATGTGAGCCAGGACTGTCAATCAGCCAATCTCCAGAGAGGAGGCGAGGCAGGTAGGAGCCTCGTTTAGACTTTTGTTTGACAGCTTACCTTGGCTCTGTCTGAGATGTTGTTTTTGAGGCTGCTGAGAGCATCCACATCTCAGCACTGCTGCTGCTTTCACCAGTTTTCAAGGCTTTCTTCTCAGTTTGAACTGAGTACTTTGGCTTTGAAGTAACATTAATTTTACATGCCAGACTTTCAGATAGTTTGTCTTGGTTATTATAGACACTGGAGGAATGAGGTCAATATACCAAACAGTGTAGTTAAACCTATGTTTTTGTGATCGCTGTACAAAACCAGCTGGACTTTGATAGCATTCACTGAAGTAAAGAAAAACTGAGCAACAAACCATAAGAAACTGAAAAGTTAGGAAGGCATTTCTAAGAGCATTCAGGTTTGACATAAAGGGTTGCCTGCATTTCTAAAGGGCAGATTTATGACCGCATATTAATGTTAGGTTGCATTTCAGCCAGATGATTAGAAAAAAACACGCATTAACAGTTGCGAGTTAACTTAATACCACACGTCTTTGGACTGTGGGAGGAAGCTGTCGTACCCACGGACACTGGGAGGACATGCAAACTCCACACAGAAAGTCCCAGCATGGATTCAATCCCAGAACCTTCTTGTTGTAACATAACAGTGCTAAATCAATTTTTACAGGTGTATTAATGAAGACAGATTTATTTATATTTCACCAAAAATCTATCATTTTTTATTTGTTTAGTCATTATTTTTCATACACATGAATATATTTGTTTTCCTTTATTTATAATTTTGGGAGCTTTTGTTTTCTTTGTGTGACCTTTGCCTTCCCTCGTGTCACTTCCTGTAGTTTCGGGTCTCTGTCAGTGGCTGGTGGTGCTGCTGGGGAGAGGTAATGGCCATGGGTATGGAGTGGTTAAACGCAGAACAAGTGCTAAAAATGGTTCAAACCTTTCTTATTGTACTTACAGACATTGTCTTAGTGTGTGTGAACTGTTACTGTGAGCTGTCTCCCATGAGTGCTCTTTTTAAATCCTGCTGTGTTCATGTGTACTGTCCCTGACATATAATAAATAAAATACAAAGAACACAAAAAGCAAAGCCATCATAGTTGCAGTCCATGTTGGTCACAGACCCAGGGCACCTGTACAAACACACCACAGATCTAATGCTGTTCAACAAAGTGTTGGTTGAGTACTCAGTGTCAAAGTGTGTCCAACTATGTTATGGATGATCCACACGCATGCATTTCAGGCTTCAATGCTCTCGCTTCCCATTCATTTTGCCTTGTCATGATTGTCACAGCAACAATCTCACCAGCAAAGATACCCTGTGACATCAGGAACGCACACTGTTAAGCACTGAAGCAACTCATCCGTGTGAATCCTCCCTCACTGTTTCCTTTGCATGATATGTATTCCTCCGTGAACCTCCACTCGCACCTTTAAATTATAATTCTGAACCCCCTAATCAGATCAGGAGTTTTAATCATTGCTGAGCATGTTTTTAATGTTTCGTTTTACCCGTGTTGGAAAGCTTAGCGCCACACATCAGTGTGTCTTTGATCACTGGAGGCTGTCTGAGGTTTCCATAGTTTTCTCAATATTGAAACACATACAACTGATTCTTGAGGTACCAAATCGCTCCCCTTCAGCTGGACCCTGCATGCTCAGATATCTGATCAACCGAGGCCCTGATTGGTTGTTACACTTAGCTGCAGGTACCTTTGATCTATGGCTTTGAGGTCATGTGATGAAAGAGATTTATATTGGTCCGGAGCGCTGCTGGGATCAAACAGTGAGCTGAGCCGAGCTCAGGTACCTCCTCCCCCGGGTCAAATTTATCTCTAATCAATATCTTGGGAGCCAGCGGGCTCATTTTAGAGAAGCTACAGGTGTTCCTTTTCACATGCTTTATCTTTACATCTACGTGAGGCCTGCACAAAAGAGTACAAGTATTTTCTCCTGAAATTAACTCTCTAGGGTCTTACTTTCATTCAGATACAAGCAAGTAACTGATATCATTTTTAGTACAGCCTGGACTCTTTGAATGTGTGTGCTGCTTTAATGCCCCATGATGATTTTTTTTTAAAAAGGCAAAGGGTAGTTTAGCCTTGTTGTAGCCTAAGGCCTCTGATAAGAAGTGAAGCAATCAATTGAGAGAAGCAAGGTGCACATAAAAGATCATCCCTGGAGAGAAATTAATAATAGACCCTCTGACAGATTTTAACAACCAATATCATTTTATACCCACAGCTGGACTCTCCCTCTTTTTTACCATTACTATAGTCCACAATCAAGCCACATGGTGCTCATAATAACTGAAAAGCTATTTTCATAAAATATAAAAAGACAAAATATTGAATTCACCTCATTATTAAAGTAATTCAGCTAAAATAGATCTAATGAAGAGAAAATGGAGCTAATGGTTTTGGGGTTTTATGCCACATTTTAGTATTTTTGCTCAAGCAACAATTTGTCTTAATTTTAAAAGCTCTGATAAACCCACTGTGCATTACCTGCTCAGCACATACTCTGTATATAAAAGATGGATGTTGACACGTGACATCACCAACTGGTTTTGGAGTCTGGTTTCTGAAGACTGAACAGTAGCAGTATTGTTGCAGCCATCCATCCAGCCGTGTTTGTTAAAGCCAGAAGTGACCATATTTAGAGAAGAAGGTGGAGTGTCAAGTTATCAGCTAATGCTAGCTAGCTTGGTTAGCAAGCTGGATCCATAAACTGTAAGGGTGCAACATAGAGACTGAAGCATGAACATATCTGTGACTCGCTGCAAACTACAATATTTGTCAGATATTCATCCATCCATTCTCTTCCGCTTATCCTGTTCAGGGTTGCGGAGGTGGGGGTGGTGGGTTGGAGCCCATCCCATCTATTTGTCCGATAATTTTGTTAAAATCTGCTCCACTTAGCACAGGTAAAATCTAGCACCTGTAGCTGCTAATTGTAGGCACCTGTAGACCCCCAACTCCAGCATCCAAATGGAGAAGTTATTTTTTTTAAAAAGAAGTTAAGAAATCAAGAAGTCAAGAAGTGCAAATGCAGTCAATTCCCTGCACACCTTACTTCTCTTTTCCTAAATCCTTACAAATTGTCCTTCCAACCTTCGGAGTTGAAGGTAAAGTGACTAGGAAAAGTAGGTGGGAGGTCGTTTCTACTCAAATGTACCCTGAGTTTATATTTTACTATCAAGTCCGGCCTGTACTTTGAAGCAAGCAGGAGTCTTGTTTTCACTTTTATGTCAGTTTTGAATACCATCAGTCACAAACTCAAAGCCTTTACTCACCATTCCACGTTCACTTCCTCCTCTGTCTGAAACAAGCTGATTTCCTCTCCCTTTAGCCCAACTTTTCTCTGATTGGCTGCCCCTTGTAAACAGAAGGTTTAGACAGTGGGTGGGTGGGGCTTCTGTGCTCACAGCTGTTGGAATTATTATGTGACCTTTAATCTTGGTTTCCTATGAGTTATCATATTTTCATAAGTTGTTTTTATATTATACTGTTGTTTCTTTATATTTTAAATTAGGACATGTGGTGACTTTCCTTAAGGAATGTCGCTGGATTTCACTTATATGGGCTGTTTCAAGCCTGCAATAACCCCCCCACCACCACCACCACCACAGCATACAGAGACAGACACACACGCGCACACATGCACACAGGAAGTCACGTACACCTTGGCTAAAGTATACCTTCCATGGGTTTTTCCACCACCATATGAGGTTATGTAGAACCAGGAATGTTGTTTTATTACTTATGTTGTAAAACTGCTTTTGTAACATCACGTGACTTTTATTTTGTAATAAAAACAGCTGCAGGAGGAAGTTGCGCTGAGAACTGCTTCCTCTCTGACTAAGAAGCGGAGATTTACGTCTCCACTCCGGAGTTCAGGGGCGGAGTTTTCTCCCTCGCTAGCGGGATACTAAAAACTGTCTGTGTGTGAGTGTTCTTTGTATATAAAATGATCTGAACCTATCAACAGCCAGAGCTGTTTGCTTGTAATTCTGGTTTAGAAAGGTGCTATACAAATAAAGCTAAAATGGTTATTCTTATTATTTGGAATAACCCCACTCTATGACATCAGACAGAGCCAAGGCTGAAAAAAAACTGCATGAAAAAGAAGTCCACCTATGAATTTGAAAAAAAGAAAAAAAATTATTCTTTTCCTTTTTTGACAGCTAATACATAGTTTATAAACTCATGATGTTGTAATAAAAAAGAGGCAAAATGTCTACAAGAGGGATTTCTCATAATTATGATGCTTGCTATTGTTTGAGCAGGATCCATGACTGTAATATAGAAAATGAACTCAAACGTGGCACAGAATAATCTCATGCAAATACAGGCTCTGAAAGTGTATGCTTTACAGACATTTTTTTGTATATTGTTCCCCGCTGTGCTTACTGGAGTCTCCAACACTCTTAACACATCCACTTGTGCAGGAAATGAATCTCTAACATGTCTGAAACTGGGCACCTGAAAATGGACCAAATATAGAAGCAGAGGAGAAACATAATGAGGTGTTCAGAATGAAGTGTCTTCCTGATTGAATGTAGCTCTGTTTGTGTTCAGCATAGGTTTTGAATTACACCTGGACGATGGCTGTGACACTCCTGCAGATGAAGGGTCACTGAACCAAATCTTTGCCCAGCTGGAGCAATCAAAGCCAGGAAACTCACCTCCACCAACAGGAAGTCCAGATCAGCTGCAGCTGGATCATACTGTATGAATGTGAGGCGGTGCCCTGCAGGACGAGGAAGAGGAGGGGAAGTGCAAATCTCCAGGTAATAAAAGCAAACCACTGAAGGTGTTTTGCATTATGCAGCGTCAGGCCTCAGTTTGTCTGCAGAGGCATGCCACGCATCATGAGTTTAAGGTCAGATTCACAGCATGGCATTATTATTCTCTCTCCCGCTGTTTCCACTTTATTTTAAATGCTCTGCATAGTTATTTTTCTCTCCTTGACTGAACAAAAAAAAAACTTTAAAGAAAGGAAAACGTTGATCCTGAGCATCATGGTGAAGTTTTCAGTAGTATGTGGCTCACAAATGCAAACATTTTACTGTATGAAGCAGCAACAAATTGAATTTCTTTGCACGTCTTTTACAAATTTCTAACTATGGGCCACATCAGACCACATGTCTTTGCAATTTGCAATTCACTCTTCAACAGACGTAAATGACAAACAGCTGAATTTGGGGACTCCTGACCACCAGGGGACGGCACTGTGCCAGGTTGTACTTAATAAGGTGAGGTCAGAGGGCAACACAAACTGCAGACAGCAGAAAGATGAGGAAATCCAACTATAGCATGTAACTGACAGGAAAAGTTCAAAATGAAGCAGAAGATGTGCGCTGTACTCGCTCCTCGAGCGCCTGTGGAGAGTTTACTGATGCTGTTTTCTGCAGCTAGAGGCCCGGATGCTGCTCTGAGGAAGACAGCTCATCAAGATGAGTGACAAGCTTGTGGGCAGGAACAGCAGCAGCAGCCGAGGAAAGAGAGGCCCAGACTCAACTACAGTCTGTGCCCAGAGGCAAAAACTGGAGGAGAGGTGAGCAAAGGAAACGGGCTCTCAGTCCTCTTGACAATCAAAGATATTGTGGGCTGAGAGCAGCGGGGGGAAGCTCAACAAGAGGGGAGAGTTAATGATACTTGGGACGCTCGAGTGTGTGGATCTTGCAGTGAGTTTTTGCTTCTGTGTATAACTGAGGGATGTTTGATATACTGGAACTACTGATGCTTTAAAGTAGTGAATCCTAAACTTATTGTGGCTTCGAGTCCTAATGCATGGAAAGTACCTCCACCATTAAAGTGCAGACTATACAGAGCGTCCTGCGGGTCAACGGGATTTGTTTTCTGGAATATTTTTACATCTCATATGAGCAGTTTTTGCTGGAGGGACACAATGGGAATAGGGGGAGTGGGTTTTCCACCCAGGGAATATCAAGCATCAGGCACTTCATTTCTAGCTTTCTGGTGAATTTTTATTTATCAATTTGTACATTTTCTGAATCAGTTGATTATAGAAATGTTTTTGTCTAAAGGAAAACGGAAATGAGGCATCCGGTAACAGTTCAACATTTACTGAAATATAACCTAAGGAGTCTCTCAGGAAGTCTGTCGTGTTCAAAAAAACATCAACCTGAAAACAAGGTAACACTCGCTATTGTGATCAAAATACAGTGTTGTGCAAAAGTCTTGGGCCACTTAACACTCAACCATAAAAGAAACACCTAACTCAAGAGATGAGCCAATGTTGTGTCGAACCGTAACAACTTAGCAAAAAACCAATTTTAAATTGTATCTTTAGGCACTTTGTTACTAGCAGCCTTTTGAAAGAACAGGTTTTGTTTCCAGTTTGTCAGGCATTAAAAAGTATCTTTGCAACAAGGTGAGCTGTTAGCTGAAAACTTGGCATATCTCGACATGGTGTGCAGTGTGTGCTTAAAACAATCTAAAGGAAAGAATTGGCACCCGTCTTCAGCAGACGGGAAAGTTGTGTCCTTAAGAAACAGGACAGAATCCAGCAAAGACCTGACACAGGACCTGAGAGATGCAGCTGGCCCTTCAGTTGTTAGCTGAATCCTCTTTCTTAAGGGACTCCGGGAGAAAAGGCTGAGGTCGGCCACATTTCACAAGAACTAGACTAAGAATCAGTGGCAACGTGTCTGATGGAGAGATGGATTCCCATTTAAAATTTTTGGTTCAAATCAAAGTCAATATGTACGGATCGAGTCGAGAGAGAGCTCCAATGGTGAGTGTTTACAGAAATCTGTAAAACAGTGGAGGCTCTATCATGTTTGGGGCTGCATTTCAGCCAGTGGTGTTGCGGATGTTGTCAAAATATGTGAACACAGAAAAGTATATTCAGATTTTTATCCACCATGCAAAGCCATCTGGAAAGGATTTGATTCATTTTTCAGCATGACCATGATCCCAAACACACTGCCAGTGCAATAAAAGCAGACCTGGATAGAAAAACACACACTGGAACACCATCAGTCACGGATCGGCCTCCCCAGAGCCTGGACCTCAACATTATCGAAGCAGAGTGGGATCATCCTGACAGGAAACAGAACAAAAAGAAAACAACATCCAAAGAGGAGCTTTGAATGTCCTTCAAGGAGCCTGGAGAACGATTCCCGAAGACTCCAAAGAATTTGGAAGCTGCCTCAGAGAGTTCAGGGTGTGCTGAAGAATATGGTCATACAAAATACTTTCAACCTTGTTAGAATTGTACAAACTCTGTGATTTTCCTTGTATACTGTATTTCTATGTATGCTTCCATGTTTCAATAAATCGCTGCACCTGTTTTCCATTTTCCTTGCAGAATATAAAGTTTTGAATGGTGGCTCAACATCCACACCTGCAGCTACTTTGGAACCTGGTGAGCATGTCTTTGGACTGCTGTGTTCTGGTGAGACAGCTCTGCCCTGCATTCACGCAGTGAAGTTAGGCTGTTGTGTATAATCATGATGAGAGTAAATACACAGACTTTAACTTGAAATGATCAGCGCATTCATGTCAGAACAAACTGAAAGGGCAGATATAATTCATGGTGAATGGGCTGCTTTAAAACAAGAGAGATTATCTGCTTTAATGCCTTCAACCTTTGTGTGTTTTGTTACATTTATTGGTGTCACTTTAATTTTGCACGTTATCTCGGAGCGAAGCAGAATCCCGAGGCCCGTCACGGTAATACCGAGCCGAACTCCCACCTGCTCTCTCGCTGCAGTGAGTCACTCTTGATGAGTGTATTAGCGGGACGCATGCAAATGCAAACCGATGTGCTCTGTCACTAGTAAGGCTGTGCCTCTCTTCTTCGCCTGCTTGGCATTTTCCTCCGATCGGCGGTGAGGGGAGTTCAGATTTGTAGTGGCACAGCGTGCAGCTGAGTGCTATTTAATTACCTGCTTTTGGAAAACCGCTGGGAATGCAACTAATTTAGGTCTTGTTTGAAGGGTAAACAAATGTGCCAGAAGATGTCTCCCATCACCCTCCCAGCAGAGGAAGAGTAGGGAGGGCGGGGGAGGCAGAAGCTGCTTCCTATCACAAATATTATAATAGCTGTCTGAGAAGCTCTTGGACAGGATTGAAGGCGTGCAGTAATGTTGACATTGAATGTTTTTTACTCTCTATAATGCCGCAGTG
>VUQJ01030042.1:6594-17889 GCA_015108635.1 Andinoacara biseriatus
GGCATCCCCATAAACACACACAAATATCAAACAGGCACCAGACGAACCACAAAATAACCCGCTGAACAGTTTGATTTCATTCTTACATCTTCTGAGGACTAAGTGTTTGAGTCCGACAGCATTAGGTCCACTTCAACGAGAGGTTTAGTAACACTGGCCAACAGCAGCAAAAGCAACAGCACTTACTGACTACTGAAAGCTGTCATAGGGCAAGAGGCAGAGTACACCCTGTACAGGTCGCCAGCCTGTCGCAGGGCCAACACAGAGAGACAGACCACCATTTACACCTATGGGTAATTTAGAGGCGCCAATTAACCTAACCCCAGTAAGTGCATGTCTTTGGAATGTGGGAGGAAACCCACAGACACGGGGAGAACATGCAAACTCCACACAGAGAGATGAATGCATTTTTGTTCAAATTAAGATCACACTTCCTGTTTGACAGATGGATGTCCAGGTTTGCTTGTGCCCATTCATTTCATCTCTCCATACCACAGATCCTGCCAAGTCTCTCTGCTGTCTAAATTAATTTATTTTATTTTATTTATAGCGTGTGTGTTTCTTGATCATTGTGTCTTACAGGAGATCTTGTTGGATTATTCCATATTGGTAGGTTCTTTGTAAGGCCTGCAGCTGCTTGACTCACTTTCAGCTTTGTAAACTTTTTTTTTTTTTTCCTTTCGAATGTGACTTTTCCGTTGCCGTGGAGTTGGACTGGGTGATATAAATACTCTTTACAAGTTCGTTTCACAATAAAAACAAGGGTACTTAAGCTGACAAGAAAGAAGATTTCTGATTATTTTGATGTTTCTTAACTTAAACACGGTAATAAATTTCTTGAACTGCTTATTGAATTACTACTTGAATTACTTATAAGGGTTTTAAATGCGATCTTTAGAAAGATGTCCATATCGCCCAGCACCATTGTGAAGTTGTTCAGAACAGTTTTCTGTCATTGAAACACTGTTTGAACACAGCTCGGTTATGAGCACATTCACGTCTTTCTGTCAGCACAATTTTCTGTTTCACTGGATTTTAACAGTTTCCCCTCTTTTACAATATTAATTCAGTTTGTGCTTAAGCTTGCAGTCTTGATTCTAAATTTGCTTTTATTATGTTTGTTTTTCCAGCTAACACAATAACAACCTCAACTGCAGTACTGACCAAATAGATCTTCCCCCCCGTTTCTATCCCCCACAGTGTTTCCTCTAGAGAGAGTTCACTAGTGGTGTTGTCATTATTTAATTTGAACATTGTAACTTGTTTAAACAAATAAAAACAAAGTTTGATCAAGAGCACAATATTCTATAAGTACAGAATATTTTTGTGAATATTACAAGTTCCATCTCCTCAAACCTGAGGATATCTTTGAGTTTTGTACTGTCAGACCACAAGAAATAAATAGCTCAGATTGAAGAGTCCTCTGAGTTTTAGGAACTCATAAACTTTATAGATTTGTGACCTTGATTATCGAGTGAATACTGTTATTATTAATCATTTGAAGCTTTTGTGTAAACAGCACCTAGATGAAACACTGTCTTTAACCGCATGCGTTTCCCTGATGACAAAGTGCAGTAGTAGGTATACCGATTGCATGTTTGAACTTTGTATTTGCGTTTCAGGCCAACCTGTGCAGCTCGTTCCTCTGTCTGCGGCGGGCCGTGGTGGCATGCTTGCGGCAGCTTGTCCAGCGGGAGGCGCTAGAGGTCTCTGAGCATGCCGTCACTCTGGTCAAAGAGCTGCCGAGACGAGACAACACGCAACTTGGTGAGAGGAAATTGACCTTTTGTGAAAACTATGATTTGTTATAATGCTTCCTTTATTTTTCTTTTTTTTTCATGACTGCACCTTCCATTTTGTTAGTGTAGGGCCAAAAGATTTTGCAAACTCATCTATTGTCCTTCAGCTGCAGGAAAGGGTACACAATGTCTAGAAACTGATGAAGGCCCTAAATTAGCGTACTTATTTGCTGTTTGCTGTTATATTTGCTGTTCTCACCCTCACAAATGCTAAAAGTGATGTCACATCCACCGGCACAAGCTGTGCTCTGGTGTTGTTTCAACTGTTCATGGAACTCAATACGTGGTTGCTGGCCGAATTGAAGGCACAAGTGTACGGTCGTGTTGGTTTTTACCATTTTTACAAATAAATTACACTCAAGGCATTCTGTTTAGAATTTGTGTGTGTGTGTGTGTGTGTGCATACTTTGTACAGAACTTTGGGGAGTGAAATCTGTTCAAATGCATTTTATGAATAAATTTTACTTACACAAACTTCCTTACTTGCATCTGATTGTAGCCCTTGAACAGTATATTGCACACCCCTCTTCTACATCTTTGCTCACCCTGCTCTTTTCTCTCTCTGTCTGTGCAGATGTTACTATAAAAGAGGTCGGTCTAGAAGGTGCTCTGTTCATTCTGCTGGACCGGGAGTCAGATCTTGGTCTGAGGAAGGACATTCAAGAGACTCTGGTCCACATGATGGCAGCAAGTGCCACCGGCAGTAAATTGGCACACTGGCTAAAACTCTGCAAAGATGTCCTGTCTGCAACTACAGGTGAGCTCAGTTTGTTGTCAGCCTGTAGCTCTATGAAAATCTTTTGGGCACACAAATGCTCAGGTTTTACTTGTATTCTCATGAAACCAGAATTGAATCCACTGACAGAGTAATGTTTTTTAATTGTTGCTAATGTATAGAGTCAATGGTGAAACTTTTTAAACCACTTCAGAGCTGTCAGTTTGTTTGAAAACCACTGCAACTGGTGTTGATGGCGTAACTGTTTGCCCTGAACTGGCGTCTCTGATGGTAACATATGTGTTAAAATCTCTCTCAGATGGCTGTGCCCCGCTGGAGGCGAGACAGGAAGACGAGGATGCAGATTCTGGCAAAGATGATGACTCCTCTGCTTTCAGAGCCCGATCGGAGTCCGGTGGCCCATTCACAGCGCTGCGCTCGGCCACACGTTGTTTTGCCATGGAGTGTGTGTGTCGCATTATAGCACAGTGCGAGACTGCAGACCCAGCTCACTTTGACATGGCTCTTGCTCAGGAGCTGCGCCTGCACGAGTCCACTGGTAAGTCCTCGCAGGGATCTGTTTATTTTGGGTTTGTGGATCTCATTGACCCCTCACCTGTTTCTCTCAGACTTCTTGGTCCTCCATCTTGGTGACTTGGTACGCATGGCATTCATGGCGTCAACCGATCACAGCAATGAGCTGAGACTGGCAGGACTTCAAACACTATTGGTGATCATCAGACGGTTCTCAGCCATTCCAGAACCAGAGTTTCCTGGTCATGTGATCCTGGAGCAGTACCAGGCTAATGTAAGTATCAGACACTGATCTGAACTGTTTACTATATTTAAATAAAACAGGGTTGGAAGAATAGCTGAATGCTGGTTAGAACATATATATTTTAGTTTCCACTTTAAATAATGAAATATTAACCAGTAAGATGCTGTCAAATATGAATTTGAATATAAACCAAATGCAATGATTTGCAAGTCCTTTAAACCCTATATCTAATTGAATTTCAGAATTACAAGATGTATCAAACAGTTGAAACTGGGAAATTAAGCTTTTGAAAAATATGTTCATTTTAATTTGATGGCACAAAAATTAATTTAAAAGTTTAAAAAAAAAAAGAAAAGTAGCCCTTGGCAACAGAGCAGTAGTTGTATCATCAGTAATTGTATCATCAAGTAGGAGGAAGGTCAAGTAAAGACTGCATGCACAAATGGTTCAGATTGAGAAAATTGGGGAAAAATCTGCACACAGGGGACGAGGTTGTAAACCAGTATCCAAGTGGAGTCCGCAGTGATTTCTGTGGTGGAAGCCACCGCATGGGCTCAGGAATATTTCTACAAACATTTCATTTAACACAGTTCAAGTTCAAATCTGCCATATAGAAACTAAAACCCTGTACAGTCACATGAAAAAGGACATTTTCCCATGAAATCCTGTGGAAAACCTTAGTACACCCTTACTGCTTCCAGAGGAATTTAAGAGATTAAGTACTAGCCAGGTCCTGCTAATCAAATGCACTTGATTAACTGATCATGAGCAAGTGTGAGCACCTCTATAAACAGAGATTTTGCCAGTTTGCTTGTCTGGAGCATTCAGGTGTGCGTATATGTATCAAGCTGATTCTTTTTCCAACTTGGCTTCTGTTTCTGTTCAGTTTTGTAAACAAGTCATTAAACAGATGTGAAATACAACCACAGACAAAAGTTACATTTTGAAGATATTTTGAATTACAAACTTATTTGAAAGATGCTAAAGAATCTGTTTCGAGTCAGGAACCTGGAGGAATTTTAGTTGTTGTATGTGTGTTCACAGGTTGGAGCTGCTCTCAGACCCGCCTTCACTGCTGAAGCTCCTCCTGACATTACCGCCAAAGCCTGCCAGGTGAACAGTCATCAGTAATCATTTTCATAATCCTCACTGCTGCGCTTCTCTAGTCATTCTGTCTGCCCTCCAGGTAAACTCAGTTTAAATTCTCACCTTTAATGTTGCTCTCTCCTCTCCAGGTGTGCAGTGCATGGATTGCCAGCGGTGTAGTCAGTGACCTCCGTGACCTGCGACGTGTCCACCAGCTCCTCGTCTCCTCGTTGGCTAAAGTCCAGAGTGGGCGGGAGACATCAAGCCAGCTGTACAATGAGGCCACTGCTACCATGGAGACACTGGCTGTTCTCAAAGCCTGGGCTGAGGTGTTTACTGATTTTATATTTCTCTTTCATTATTTATTGAAATAAAGTTTTATTGCAGACAAAAGATTTTTTGAGAGCTTTTTCTTCAGTGATAGTGTCCTCAGTAATTGTATCCTCAAGCAATTTCTAACTGTCTGCTTGGGTGGCTTAAATATTCTTGATGATGTACCCGTTATGACTCGTGTGCCCAAGATAATGTTTTGATTAGCACCGTCTCATCCCAGATGCTTTGATACACTCCTGATAGTTACTTGTTGCATATCATTTTGGGGAGAATGTCTTCAATAATCTCGATAATAATCTTGATAACTGTCCTAACCACAAAATGAGGTTTTTCGTGCAAGATAAAATAGAAATTTATTGCTGACTTGTTTCTGTGGGTTTTTTTACCTCTGTGTCAGGTTTACATTGTAGCTGTTCAGAGGAGCAAACAGAAGGAAATCCCTTGTAGACCAGCTGACCTGTCGGTCTCCTCTGTGGCCAATGACAGTTCAGAGTCAGGAGGCACAGGCCTTCTGAAGTTGGTCCAGTCAGAGCTGTCAACACTGAGCCGTCTATGGTTGGCAGCACTACAGGACTACGCACTACTGACCCTCCCACAGGAGTACACATCACAGCTACCTCCAACAGGTGGGAGAGATTTCTTGTTTCCCTTTTTCCTTTAAGAATTTAACTTTTGTGGTCACCGTTCTCTCTACAATAAAGTTTTCATGAACTTAAAAGTAATCCAAACCTGAAATTGGTTTCCTCGAATCTTTGAAATGCTAAAGCTTTGTCATCTTTAGGGCTGCACTCGCACATTAAACAGCAGCAATTATTTTACCCAACAGTTGTTAAACTTTCTCATCAATGTTTTTTGTGATGACACAAATTTGTAAATAATGTGTTTCAATAGTATAAGTATCTTTCAATACGTATCTTTCATGTTTGCTGCACATATTTTTACTCAGGCAAAGACTACTTAAATGTCAATGTATCATAAAGTCCATTAGTTTGCTTTCTAACAAGGGCAGGACCACCGCTGTGTTCAAAGGGGTTCAAGAACAGTGACCCTTTTGGTATTTTTGTCATTTCTGTTCTTTCTCACTCTTTCTCATTCAGGAGGTTCCTTCTACACAGCAGAGACGGTGAACCAAGCAAGACGTCATTACACCTCATCCTGGGCTCCCATCCTCCACGCCACCTCCCTCTGGCTCCACAGCACAGGTTAGTACTTCTCCTCTCTTCTTCCCTGCTCTTCTTTCCAGTATAAGAAGCCAATGCATGTACAAGTATGTGTTAAACGTACAGCTGTGTGTGCAGGTTTCATTATGTCCGATGAAGCACCTGCTAACCTGTCCAGACCAGCAACACCTACCTCCATGGGAAACAGCAGCTCTGTGGGTGGAGCCAAAAGTCCAGAGGATGTTAATTCTGATAGACTGCACCTCATACTTGGTAGGAAACTGCTTTTAATAGCAAACTCTGCTGACTAAAAGGTGTTTATGTACACACATAAAATTGTCTTTATTTTTCTTTTCTTTTTTCCTTTTTTTTTTTTGGATTTTGATTGTGTTGGTCTGGTGTTCAGGGATCAGTGTGGAGTTTCTCTGTTCTCCACATTCTGAGGACCAGATGGAGAACATCACCTCCTGTCTGAAAGCTCTGCAGGTGCTGCTGGATGTCTCGTGGCCTCGAGCAAAGATTGGAAATGACCAGGTAAGACACAGCTTTACTCCGTTCTAGTCGTGATCAACTCTGAATATAACATGCCTCCACATACTGTATTCAGCACAGTTACCACAGTGATTTAGCCGGGTAAAAAGACATAACTTGACATAGCTCGCTAAGCTATTAATCTGGCTTCATAGCCCACCACTCAGGACTGCACCACTCAGAACAGAGAATTTGATTTCATGATTGAACTCCAATTGTTAATTGGTGACTGTGTCTGTTCAGGCTCTGAGCGTGGAGCTGCTCAGCGTCCTCCACAGACTCATGGTGACCAGAGAGTCGGTATCTGTTCAGCTTGCTGTGTTGGATTTACTGCAACGAATTGTAGCTGCTGCTCATGAGCACATCAGGGAGAAACGCCACAGTGCTGAAGGTAAGCATGAAATGAAGATGATGCTGGTCATTCTTCTTCAAACCTCACTCAGTATCTCACTGTGGGAAGCACTTTCTGGATTTGCTAGATAAGTGTAGAGCATTTTAACATAAAAGTGTATTTAGCTGCAATTTCAGCCTGTTATATTGGCTTTGGTAATGCACCAGCATTTTATGATTTAGGATTCTTGATGCTTGCGCAACAATCCCGGGAAAGAAATCCCAGAAACTTGATCCTGTTCAGCTGGATGTCCCGTTTTTAGTGGGAGAATCATTAATATGCATATTAACAATCGTGAAACTGAGCCCATGGATCGTTGTTCATTAATGGTGCTAGTTTGGGTCGTTATGCAACTGTACCGTTTATAAGGTTGAGCTGAGACTGAAGAAGTCACTTGGATGAGTGATGAAATGTTTCTCCCACTGAAGATGCTACAGCCAGATGAACAGAATCAACTTTCTGCGATATTAATAAGGTTTATGAAGGGGAACCATATAAGACCTATGTCAAAACTCTCCTCTTGCTTGATTTAGCATCAATGAAAGAGATCAATGAGTTACATGCTTTATCTATTTGATTTTTCTATTTTAAATTTAGGGAGTTTACCTATAGCTGGTCCACACTGGAGCCAGATGTTTGAAAACATCTGGTTACCAGGCTAACCCCAGCTATCTGAAAACTGAGTGATGTAGCTCACGGTGCTGTACTTGCATGGGTATGTGGCTGGTCTGAGTCAGAGGATATTATAAAGGGGGATCAGGGGACCCTGTGTCCTTGAAGTGATTGGTATGTCTTGGTGGCAGTAGTGGTCAAAGCAGAGGGTGCTTCTCATCGTGAGATACCTCTCTCAATTGGTCACCAAATCCTGTTAGAGGACGAAAACCAGCTTCTCAACCAAGGTGGATTTGATTTTGGACAAAGATTTTTTGTCACCTCCATAAGCTTCTGACATAAAGACCAAGAATTCTGCATTTCTGGTCTCAATAAAGTCTTAATGAAAGGTTCATTTATTAGCTTTTTCTGGACCTTTCAGCTACTCTTAATGTTTTTTTTCTGGTCTCTACAGATAGTAAACTATAGATTTGTAATGTTTGGATTCGTTTTGTAAATTTAATCTAAAGTCTAGATTATTGAAAAGCAGATCAGTTAAATGCTCGTTTAATACTCTTAAACTTTAATGTTCCTTAGTGGACGATGGTGCAGCAGAGAAGGAAACGCTACCGGAGTTTGGGGAGGGGCGGGACACTGGAGGTTTGGTTCCTGGTCACTCACTGGTTTTTGGTGCGCTGGAGCTCTGCCTCTGTGTGCTGGTCCGGAAGCTCCCTCAGCTCAGCCCCAAACTGGCTGGAACCAGTCTGACGGGTAAGGAGATGAATGAAGAGAGGGAAGGCTGATACAGAGAGAGTTAGAAGAATCAAATGAATGGGAGGAAGAGGGGAACTTCATTTCAGATATTCTCTATCAGTGGTCTGTGATTGGATAACAGATTTTATTTGTAGTTTCTGTCTAAAAAAGCATCTTAGATACATCCTTTCAATATTCTAGCTAATTAAAAGTCAATTTCTTACTTGCTGTTAAAAGTCTCTGCACATATAAACCTATCTTCCTTTTCTGTGTATGTGTATTTAGGTCCTGGAGGTTCAGCGTGGACTCTGACTGACAGCGACTGTCGTCTGGTAGCATCAGCTCTCTGTGTGCTTTCTGAGCTGCCATCCATCTGCTCTCCTGAAGGTGACACATCTTCTCCTGCTAACACAACACTAAAGGGACACTGGCATGTTTGTATCCGAGACCTTGAGTAGTAACTACTTACTTCTTGAAGGCTCTGCGTTGTGTGTTTGTCCTCTGCAGAGCTTTGGAGACCACTGTCTGTCTACACATTGTAGCAATGTACTGTCAGCAGGAGGCAGTGTCAAAAATAATGTTTGTGCTGTTGGTGCTTCAGCTTAGCTCTTACTATAAAGCAGACCAAAGAAATAATAAACATAGAGCATCTTTGTAGTGAAATGAAACTGAGTGTTAAAAACAATAACACTGTCCACTGCAGCCTCCATCTGTGCTTCTCAAGCTGCTTTTTGGCTCGGCTGGACGGATGGTTGTTTCAAAGAAAGAAGTTGAGTCTGTCCTCTTTGCAGGCAGCGTGTCCATTCTCCCCACCGTCCTTTACCTGCTGCTGGGAGTTCTGAGAGAGTTGGTCCACCAGCCCAGCACACACACAGGTTAAGACAAATAAACTGGAGTGTAATGTCAATAAATGATGTTGCAATTCTTAATGTGGCTATTTTATCATATTAACTCTGTCCACTCTCAATTATCCTGTTAAACGAAATGTTTTGCTTGCAGGTGCTCCAGCAGTTGAATCGGAGGGTGGGGCTGGTCTGAGTGTGGTAATGCAGGCGAATATTCAGGCTCTGAAGTCCGTCTTGACTTCACCGATGAGCCGACAAGAGAAGTGTCGAGGAGCTTGGAACCTGCTGCTGCAGTCAGCTCTAAATACGCTGCTAAAATTTTGGGACACCGGTACCCACAGTGAATACATAACACAATTGCACACGGTCAGGCTCGCTGTAATTTCAGCAAGTGGTATTAAAACATCTTAAATTTACCATCCATATGTACCTGTAGGCACCATTTGATAAAGCAGTAAGAAATTTTTGTGCTTATAATAAATACTAAGTGCCAATTTGAAGATACTGGCCCATGGAAAGATTTGTAGATTCCACACTGACTGATAAAAGTTACAGCCACTCACAGAAACATGTTGATCAACCAAACACAGAAGAAAAGCATCTGATTGTATTGTATCTGTATGTGTCATTTCAGGGCCTTTCGGCTGTGTTGTGGATCAGGTCAGCCTCCTCACCGCTCTCACTGTTTTCCTGCTTTCTGCTAGTCCCGATGTGTGTACCGCCGAGCCTCTGCACAAGCTCTGTCTGCAGTGCTTTACCACCAGCATGGACTCCAAAGACCCTCTGGTAGCTTCTGAGAGTGAGACTATGTTGTGACCATCAGTTATTTTAAAGGCCTAGATGTCCTTAAAAGATGGACGATGCTTCCTAGACTGCGAAGTGCATTAAACTTGATTGCAAGAACTCTGGTTGTATAGAGATCAATGCAAAAACAGCCTGTGACTCCCTCCATCTATAACCTTAGTAAACACTTTCCTGATGACTTTGGGGCTCAGTTACTAATTTCAGGTCTTACTGAATAAGCCATGAAGTTGATTTTGTAAATCACAAAGCAGTAGGTGCCTTCAGGGTGACGGTAGAGTGGCTACCTCCATCTTTTATATACAGTTTGTGGCTCAGCCTTAAGGTAGCGCTTGTTCCCCCTTATTTCTGTTGTCTGTGCCTGAAAGACTGGATTAGGGCAGAGTAATGTTACTCTAAATTAATTGTGAAGTCTGTATTTGAAAAGTGCTGTGAATGATATTCAGTGTTTCCTTCTCTCTCTTCCAGGTTGTGAGTCGTTGTTGTCAGCTGCTAACGACGGTGTTTCAGGCTCAACCTGGCGTGGCCATCCCATACATCCGGGCCCTCGGCCCATCACTGGTTCGATTTCTCCAGGTATCCAACCAAACCTATTTAGCACACCTGAAACTGCGCAGGAATTTTGTCTTAGGCACTTGCATATGAATGAATATGAATGTTTTTCCTGAAGCTGTAGAGTTCATTATGCAGACAGTAAAGAGGACAGGAAAAGGGGGGGAAGTACAGCGCACACATGGGTGAAATACATCCTTTGGTTCTTGCAGCTCTCTGTACACCGATGTTGTTACAGTTTGTATTTGTGTAGCCAAGTCAGTCCAATGGAGTTACTTTGTGTCCATTAATGTGACCATTTAGTTGTTTGTAATTAGTATAAGGTTATTTCTCTGAAACATGCATGAACTCAAAGGGGAAATGAAACATAAACTAATAAATACAAAAAATAAATAAAATGTCAGAGTACAAAATTTTACGCTGAAAATCAACGTGTTCGAGGCGTATATAATCAATATCCTCCATATCTGCCTAATTCAGGGAGTTTCAGTCTAGTTCTTAATAGTAATTAAAAAATGTGCAGTACATTTTGTAAACCAGAAAGAACTCAGTCTATTCTTTGATTTCAGTTCACAGCATCCGACCTTGTGATTTTTAGTTTTCCACTTTGAAAAGAAATTGCTGCTGATTAATCAGATGAGTGTTTTGGATGCATTGTTCGAGTGGTGACGGCATATATTGGTCTGCTTCCTCCACAGAAGGTGGAGCGGAGCCATCCTCAAACTCCAGAGGAGCTGCTCGGAGTCCTGGAGGGAATCCGAGCAATGGAGGCTTTGATCCAGGCTGCTGATGAATCACAGCGTGAGTAGAGTCTGTGGCAGACACACGATGGAGTCAGAGGATAGGATCGAATGGAAGAAAGTTAAAGCAGTTCTCTCTGTCCAGAGGACAGTGGAGCACAGCAGCCTGATCTTTACTCTTTTAAAAAAAAAAAAATAAAAAAAAAAGGAATTCTTTTGG
>VUQJ01030048.1:2788-16392 GCA_015108635.1 Andinoacara biseriatus
AAAGAAAGATAGGAAGAGAGAAAGAAAGAAAGAAAGATAGATAGACAGGGGTCAATCAGACCCCGAGTCCTCCTCTTTCGCCTGTCCTCCCGCATCAACCTGGGGCCTCCAAGACCCCACCCCCAATGCCAAAGAAAGAAAGATAGAGAGGGGTCAACCAGACCCCAAGTCTTCCTCTCTTGCCTCAGGCATCAACCTGGGGTTGCCAAAGAAATAAAGAAAGATAGGAAGACAGAAAGAAAGAAAGATAGATAGACAGGGGTCAATTAGACCCCGAGTCCTCCTCTCTCGCCTCTCCTCCCACATCAACCTGGGGCCTCCAAGACCCCACCCCCAACGCCAAAGAAAGAAAGATAGAAAGGGGTCAACCAGACCCCGAGTCCTCCCCCCCCCCATCATCCTGGGGTCGCCAACGGAAGGAAGGAAGAAAGAAAGAAAGAAAGAAAGAAAGAAAGAAAGAAAGAAAGAAAGAACGATAGACAGGGGTCAACCAGACCCCGAGTCCTCCTCTCTCCCACATCAACCTGGGACCTCCAAGACCCCACCACCAACGCCAAAGGAAGGAAGAAAGAAAGAAAGAAAGACACGGTGTTTAATACACTGCGGCACTAGCGTCCGCCGCAGCCTCCTCTGGCTGGACAGCCGCCACTCTGGGCGCCGTCAACACCTTCTGGGGTATGGTGTACGGTCAGTGTCGCATCACATTATTCTTGGTTCTAATCATAATGCATTTCATGTTGTGATAGAATACAGACCCGTTGCCACCAGCTGCGGGCACGGCACGGCACGGCCTAAGCTGTTAACGTTGATCACTTTCATGTTGTGGTCCACAAGAGCCCAGCACGGAGCATTGGAAGATAGCGACACTCTTAGATCCCACACCATCGACCACCTGACGTTATACCTTAGCATGAGCTCTTCTACGGTTTGTGGTCGGCAGCAGCAGACGTGTATCATTTCCCACGTGCTTGAAGTGTCTAGCACCAAGGCGAGGACTCTATGAGGTGTCTGCCAAAGACAAGACCCAAAAAAGAAAGCAAGCAAAAGATTGCGTTTTAGTGGAGGTGTGGAAACATACAAATATGTAATAAAATCCTATAACAGTATGCGTCAGAGGTGCAGTTTAAGTACAACTTACGCATCTAAAGTGCCATTTGAGCACAACTAACGTGTCTACAGTTCCATTTAAACATGGTGATGTCGTTGCCATTGAGGTCTGGGGACATTGCCCAACCGGAATCTTCCAGCGTGCCTTGAAGGAATTTTACGTGTTCGTAAAATTACCGCTGGTTGTACGTGACACGCTATACACATTTGCGTTGGGCTCGCCTGCGGGGTCGTAGACCACGTTGATAAATTCCCGTGGAACCATCGGATCGGAGACCGGCTCTGCCCACAGATTTTTCATCTTGTTCAGAATACTGTCGATGGTCCCCGATGCGTCGTCCTTGTCGACTTCAATGCACACCAGGGTTTAATCGCCACGAGTCTCCCCGTTACACTTCCATCTAGTCACACACCACAGACGCAGTGTGGGTAGGTTATTCAACCCTATATGCGCTTTCGTGGCATGACACCAGCGCACTGCTATCGTTATGTGGTGATCCACCACAATTCCCCCGTGGCACACCTCACAACGATGTAATTGACCTGTCACCGTACTGACATCACCACAATGACGCTCTGGCCTATGTTTCAACGCGACCTTATTGCGCCCGGCCTGCACAACTCCCGTCCGACCAGCAAAGCCCTGTTCAAAGAGCACAACCCCTTCCGATGAGCTGAAACAAGCTCACAGCTATTAAGTAAGCTAGGAGGACCGGAGACGCTCACACATCGAACCAGCAGCCATTCCACGTTAAGCCCCTGAAATGTAACAGCGGTTACCAATAGAGAAAGCAAGCAATCAGCTACGGGCTACCCGGTCTACCTATGTACACCACAAACAAGCCAGAGAGATACTGCCTTCGGTGGCGGACGAACTGTTACGCCAAGGCATGCTAATAGCGGAGGAGCACCAGTCCATCATGGCAATGGTCGAGTCGCGAGACCGAGTCAGAATGCTGGTCGATGTGATCAGACGCAAGGGTGACCGAGCTTCCCGGCTGTTTATGAGAGAATGGGAAACTGCCGAGAGGAACTTGGCCAAGGCCGGCGAAGCCGAGGACGCTGACCAGCTAAGGAAGAGGCCCGCGGTGGTCGCGCTGCTATCTTCGCTAACGCCAGCAGATAGACTGGAGCTCACGCGTAAACTGTTCCCGTCGGAGGCGCCGCTGGAGACCGACTCCCGGTCCATGGTCGATTCCTTGGCCAATCACATCATCATGACCTATAAGACCACGGCGCACATCGTATTAGATATGCTCCTGTGAAAGCTCACATCCAACAAATTGAAAGGCATCAATCGTAGAGCCACGAAGATCCCTGTTGTCGTTTTCGCACAGACCAGCACATCTATTCGGTCACATCCTACGAACGTTGTGGAGGAGAGCATAGTGGACGTGTTGCTGGATTTGGGCACTGACACTTTGAGAACTGTCATATGGCACCTGGGCCTGAAGCGAGACTTGGCGGACGCCATGGCGGGTGATGTGTGTTCTCTGGTCGACCTGTTTATGGCCCACGTAAATGACGATCCTGTGCAGTTTGCCGAGCAATTGTACAATGCGCTGGAGAAAGGCTCTGGCCTCGGTCCGGCGTCGGACTTCATGCAAAAGGTAGATGCTGTTAGCTCTTTCCTGGATACCAACGTATTATATCAAATACCATGTGCACCACATGGAGTGTGAAACATAATAATAGCGTTGTGTTTAATCCTAACCGAACACGTGTTGTAGTGTGTAATGGATATTCCTTATAGACATATCTCTCTTGTGTTTTTTTTTTTTATTTGGGTGCTCCTACGCCTTGTATCAGCGGTGCCACTGTGCAATATCGTACCGGATATCTCATCTTTATTTTGTGTGTTGAGTAGCTTGGACGGCCTGGGTAACATTTAATTTTGCTCAATAGTATTTTATAATCTGTTAAGTCGTGTTGTTGTATCCAGTCTCTTTACACTCTGCCTTGTAACTGTGCACATTCAAATGTATAAACACTTGTATAAGTAAAAATAGTCTTTTTTAAGAGAGTCACGCTGAATCTGTCCTTCTTTTTAAAAGTAAATCCCATCTCTGCAGCACCCCGCAACACACTCTACTACTGTCACACGCAGGGACACTGAAAATTGTTGTTTTGCTCTCATACCAAGTGTTACTACATGTTGTGCCACAAGTCAAAAAGCATATACAAAGTACACAATGACACTTTTTTTAATGTTATAGTAATTTTATTTCATTTCATTCAAGCCAGGCAACGTGTCTCAAGGTCTAAAGCGTGCCTCTTGTGCACGCACACAATCGATCTGTTGTCGGTGTCGCGAAAGAAGATAGGCAAAGCTGGCACTCGGCAAAGTCGTCTTCTGGGCGGCTCTATCCATCCGTCGTCGTCATCGAAGAGCTCTGCGATTGTCGGCAGCCTCGTAGTTCTCTGCGAGTCTCTTCTGGGCCTATTACGCGAAACCGTCCCGGTTTGTGGACCAAATAGCGTCAGCTATCTGACGCCAGTGTCTATACATCCAGGATCATATACCACAGATGCAAACTGCAGATATTGACGAGTTCAGTGCGTTTGATGGTCGTAACGGATGATGAGCACGAGGGACGCACTCGGACCAAAAAGACCGTCGGACTCTCTGGTGCTTCTAAAAACACGTTGAGCTTGATGGTGTTCGCGTACGGCGACAACGGTCCACGGTCTATCTCCGTTCTCGTGACCTCGTCGGCAAAGAGTACGTCTAGCAAGTGGTGAAGCGACGTTCTGTAGCGTTCCATCACATCCAGGGTTGCCACGGGCACGGGTGCCACGGTCCCACGGCCCAAGCGCTGCTTCTCCGTAACGGCGACAAGGTCGTGGAAACTAGCGTCTAACAGGCTGAGGGCTCGATTGTAATCGTCCACGGCCGCTGCCACCACCAAGCTTACTTGGTACATTGGCCCCCAGTGGCACACGCTGTCGCATCCCCGCTGATATTCTCGCAAAGTCATGCAGGCGACTTCGGAACAGCCGACATAACCCACTTTGTGGGCCGTCAGATTCATACCTAGATCGAAGCTGTACGCCACGTTATCTTCCATCTCCCGGGTTTGAGCACGATTCTGTTGTCAGGCGTCATCGTGGTCGTCGCGTCTCGAATGTGCGTTGAGGTTGGCGGTGCAGGAGGAACCGAGTCGTTTTCTCGCACGCGACCCTGCTTGTCACAAACAAGACCATCAGCCATATCACCACGCACAACGCGAGCGGTCGACCGATCATCCTATCTTATTTTCCTTTAACGGCTCGCTCAAACGCCATGTGCTTTAGCAATGCATTGGAGAATGAGGAGTGCAGCGGCGTTGATTTTACGGCCAGTGTAACGTCCGCCACGCACAATGCCATGGTGCGACGGTTCAGCTCGACACGTTCTCTCCGAGCCTTTTCGTTCTTGGTGACGATTAAGCTCATGTGCGCTTTCGGTAAACCACTGTGCAGTCCGCCTTAAGCAACCGTCTGCTGCGCGAAGTGGCTCCGGGTGCGAGATCGCATTTCGCGATACGTTCGCACAGTACGCTCGTTGGACCTGACCCAGCAGCTCGTGCGAAAACGTTGTTCAGTTCGGTTTTCTTTTCCAGATAGCCGTCGCTGGGTAGCCACGCGTACGTTTGCTCTGAGCCCAACTCAAACGGTTCGGAATCGCATGCCACCTTGACTGTTTTTGCATCGTGGTCTGCCGCCACGATCATTTTCACCGCTACGCCATCTTGGACTTTGAAACCCCTCATCGCGAGCAGATGACCGGTGCCCCCACTAGGCCAGCCATTGTCTGCGTAGTTGACGTACACCCTCTGATGCATTGGAGCGCACGAGACACCAGTGTCCAATCGTCATCGTCGTCAGCATCTAGGTCAGAGTTAATTCTCCCCCCAACAGAGTGTGGTAGCGTAGGTGATCCCAACCAGGTTATCGTTTTGTGTAGACTATCCAAAAGACTACCCGCGGCGATGGCGTTGGCCAGCAGCACAGTAAAGGTAATCCTGGCAAAATGTCGCGCTGCGTGCACTCGTCTATAAAAATGTCTTTTGCCCCGTCCCTCGTCCTCGTCATCCACCACGGGCGCAGAAGGCGATCGCAGGCCCTCGCTTCACGTATCTCCTGCCGGCCGATGTACACATCTCTTATTCCTGGCCCGATCCACGAACGCCACCATGTCATTGTGGTCCAGTGCCACCGAGTGTGCCCAGTGCGGCACAGTCTTCACAACCTCCGCGACGTCGCTCACGCCCAAGCAATTCGCAGGAATCGGCGCACCGACGTTCGCGTTGGAAGAGAGCCCAGATGCAGATTGGACACACCAGGTATGGCGGTGAAGCTCTTGATGTGATCGGCAGTTTCGGTCACGCGTTGAAAGAACATGCCGGCTTGCAATTTGTACACGGCATTCACAAGCGTTCCATCTGGTGTACCGGTAGTGCAAAGTCCTGATTTTCTCGGCGGCCATGCCTACCACGCCGGACAACTCTGTGAACGTGGGAGTGGCGTCGCCATTTCTGAACGTGTACTACAGGTAACCCAGCGAGTACCGGACGACCCCCCATTTCGCGTCATCCAGTATCATTTTAGCTAGCTCGTTTGTCGAATACGCGATACGGGAACCTTTTTTGCTCGAACTGCTGTGCCTGTTGACCAGTCTGGGTGGTGCGTCGCACCCTTCTGCGAAGTCATACGCCGCCGAGGGCAGCATCACCACGATGCCGGCCCGGTTGTTGGATCTTCTGCACAACTCCTCGAAGATCACCAGTCTTATCGATTCGGGTTGATCATCGCCCACGTCTCGCAAGACCGTATAGGGGTCGCTGTGAGAATACGATCCCTTTCACCATTTTCCAGTATTTTCGCACTCCGAATCAACGACCGCTGACACCATGTTGAGATCCAGGAATGCGCCTTGCATCGAAACAGTATGTCCGAGCTAGAGCAGGACGCACTCGGCCATCTTCGCAGACGGAGCAGGATTCCAGCGTCTGCTTGCGTCTATGACGGCGTGCACCGAGGAGGCCGACAGTCCCGGGATCAGCTCCAGTCCCTCTCCGCCTATCGCTTCGAGATCTGGCAGCGGGGACCCGACGTCCAAGTCAACAACCACTATCCTCGGCGTGGGAACGCGTAAGTTCGCCATCCAGTCCAGCAACGCGCAAATTTCCTCCTGTTGGGGATTCGCTCTTCCTGCGTCCGGCTGGTCGAAACGCACCTTGATGTCGACGCGCCCCCAGCCCTGGCGTGACATGGTCCATAAGGTATCGTTCCATAAGGTATCGAGCTGGAAAGGTAAAGCTCCGTGCCATTGCGATTGCCACGAAGACTCCTCACGGGCAACGTGACAGTGCCCGTTGGGGTCGCAGGTCCTGGCGTTACTGGAAATTCCAAAAGGACCACGTCGCATCGCCTCACGTCCAGCGACGCTGAGGGAACGTCTGCCCGCAGACCCCCTAGCGTAGAAAAAATGTCAGCGGTGACCACGCAGAACCATTGCATGGTCAGCTCCGTGGACCCGTACAAAACTCTTCCCGTCTCGGAGGACCCCCCGGCGTCCCGTGGACTGTACGAGACGTCCAGCACCCAGTCGTCATCGTCGCTACCCGGCATACCGGGGAAGAGGGTTTCCAGGCGCGACCGAGACCTAGGTCTTTTACGGATTCAGGGAACACCGCGTTCGTCTCGGCCGACACGGACACGCAAACTCCTCTTTTTTTCGAGCCGCAGTAGAACTTGCGAATAACCAACGACACGTCGAACGTGTACACGAAAAAACCCCGGCTCTGCATCTCGTTCCACAGGCTGCTCCTGGCGACCTTGTAGCTGGGGGTGCGATACGTCACTCCCGTGTTACCGGCGGGTCTAGCACAGCGGTGTAGCCGGACCCGTTTTTCACGTACCAGCGAAGCTCGTTCGGCGTGTATCTGTGTAATGCGCCCAAAGGCACGCTAAGCCTTGCATCTATCGTTACATTTTTGCCATTTTCTAGCCACCGTGGATTGGGGTGCAGTATGTCTGGCGAAACCACCATGGGATCTAGCCAGCGGGATTCAGCGCATTTAGCAAACGGTTCGATGACCACATGATACATTTGCTTTGTGGTGACGGATGCCGGAATAGTGTTGAGTGCGAGGAACAGGGTTTCGGCCGCTTCCCCCGTGGCAGCGAGCAGGTGCTCGAACGTGTGCGGGGTGCAACGCTGTTTGCCGCGTTGCGGGATAACCTTGCAGAGGCCGTTGATGTCGTGTTCCGGAATCGCTTTGACTCATTGCAACGTAAGGTTGTTGAGCGCGTCCAACATGGGACGCGATCACCCGACTTGGTAGCATGTATTCGTCTGGGTTTCCGCATATAGTGTCGTGCCAGCTAGACCCAGAAAAAACTACGCTCTGGTCGCCGGGGCAGGTTTCCGTGTGCAGTTGACACGTCTCGGCTGGTCCATGGAACCCCTTGACGTGATATCCCTGGGGACAGATGGCTGCACACACGTCCGACGGTCCATCTCTGCGAGGGAAAAGCGGCTGTTCTAAAGGACAGCAGTATCTACAGCAAGGAGCGCCGTTGCGCTCGCAGCCAAACTTAACGAGCCCGGCAGGACACCGCCTCGAATCGCATCTGCTCAAGTTGCTCTTGTCCCACATCGACTTGTGCCGCCTTACGGCCAGGACACAAGCCAGCGCTGCGAATAGCACCATCAACGTCTAACTTATTGTCATGGTAGCGCTGTGCTGTGCATTTCGAACGATTAACGTAAGTGGATTAGTACTTTGAAAGACGCACCAAGCCGGGCCCCCCTCCCCTCCGCCTCGTTGCGTATGCAATAACAATGGCACATTCGGCTCCGAAAATCCTGCTGAGTCTTTTCAACGGCATGGGAAGCATATGCAAACCCTTCGTAGAGGCCGGTTGGGTCGTGAGGAGATTGGACATGGACAATAGATATAGCGTGGACATAGTCACCGACATATTGAAGTGGGACCCGGCCAGCGATTGGACATGTCCTCCGCCGGACGTGATATTCGCAGGGCCGCGGTGCGAACACTACAGCACGGCTAGGACTACGGCTTGCACGCAGCGAAACCTAGGGCTGGCCGACTCGTTGGTTAGAAAGGCGATAGACATCATTGACCACTTTCACGGTAAAAGTCCCTCCTTACAGTACTTTGTGGAAAATCCGGATTCCAGAATGCTTTGGAAACGCTGGGTGTCGCACAGGCGAGCTCCGCCAGCGATTTCACTATTACCAACAGCAAGCTTGCGCCCACCGCTTTGGCCACGGCCTTTTTGGTTTTGGTGTCCGCCGCCGCTGCGAACCTGCTGGCGCACCCTCTGCAACACTAGATCCAGGTTCAACCTGCTGAGGGGTCTGCCGGGCAGAAAAACTTCGTTGTAACACGGTTCGAACCCAGACTTGGCTGAAGCGACCCTGTACAAATGCGCGTTTCTGCCCGTGTGGTCCATCCGATCCTCTATTAGCAACACGGGGTTCATCGCGCCCCACTACTTGCGAGGCGGAAACGACCCTATAGACCCGGCCGTGCTAGAAAGACAGTACGCGACCAGGTCGGCGAACCTTACCCCTTGGCCTATGTGAGTGGTGAAACTGAACGGGAAGGCGAGGTGTCTGTCCATCAGCATCCCCAGATGATTGTTGAACGTCTGTATTGCGGCCACCAAGTCGGCGCCCGACAGGACTTCGCCACAATCGGAGTCCTCGCGATAGGTGGCTTTCGCGTCGTTGGCCGTCCGATGACGCGAGACCGGTCGGGTCTCTGCGGTCTCTTTCTGTCACGCAGCCCTCTCGCTCCGATGACGCGAGACCGGCTGGGTCGCTGCAGTCTCTCTCTGTCGTGCAGCCGTGTCCCGCAGGGATCCGGCTCTGGCGTGGCATTCTGGCTTGGTCTCACAGCCGTGCTCATTCACAGGCCGCGGCTGGCATTGGGGCACCATCATCACGGCTGGCTGCGGATATCTCCATCGCATAAACATGGCGTGGTCCATGCAGATCAACTGCACGCTGTGTAGTTCTTGGTGCTCAGATGCACTTTGGTCCAGCAGCATATTAGGTGTGATCATATTGTGCACCGTGGGGGGATCGCATGGAGAGGGGTGCGATCGGTAGTGCACCGTTACTGCTCGGTTGAATAGCGGGTAATGGTGCATTATGTCGTACCGTCTATGCAGCTGCTCGTGAACCGTCTCCACGAAAAGACGTTGCATCGCGCCGCTCAACTGCAGTTCGCTGTCCTGTCGGTGATCTGTTCACTGCATCAAGAACGTCGCGCACCTCACCCCTTTAGACATGCACAACGCCACATCGCTGGCCAGCGAACTCCACGAAAAACCTTCCAGTTCCACATCCTGGCACAGGACGCATTCGGCATTGCTCGGGCCCAGCAACGCGAAATCCCTTAGGACGTGCACTTCACATCGCATGGTCGTTTCTAAATCTGGGTGGACGGGGTACGCATGTACAGTCTGACCCTTGACCATTGCGACAGGTACGTGTGTGTTCCACACGTGCACCCTGTCGCCCTTTGGCACTTTCGTCAGGAAAAAAACGCCCAGACGAATCGCTAGCCTTGCTGGTATCAGAGCAGACCCCGGTATCTAGGTTTGGATTTTATTTTGTTGTCGCGAGTGCACTACATGGTTGACAGTCACTGTACAGGTCTCACCTTTGTATATATGACCGGTGGAACAACTGCCCGTAATTTTCTTTTTAAAAAAAACACAAAAGATAAGCTGGAATTTTTAAAAAAAAGTTAGCGACACACACACACACACACACACAGTAAAGCTCACCGCCGTCACAAAAACCTACAGACAAAGCGATACCTACACCGTTGCTCGACCAGAGAAAGTGGGCATAGGATGTCCCCTTGTACCCTCGATCGAACTTGTAAACTCTATTCTCTGAATTCCCAGAGACCTCGACGGGTTTCTCAACGTCCGTCTATGATGGAAGCCGTTGAATCTCATCCATGGCGCTCTCGACGCCCAGCCTCAGTGTGGTGCACGTGTGTTTATTTCGAGCCTGCACCATCACGTTGACGTCTAGGTGAAGCAACTCTTTCCGCATTGCCTGGGCACCAGACACAGCGTGTATGGGTTGGCGTATCGAGAGTAGTCTTTCTCGACGTGGTACAAGTAGCTCAGGTTAGGCTGAATGTGGTCGTAGGCCTCCGAGCCCAAAGGCGCCAGACCCAACTTGGCCAGCAGGACGTGTTTGCATTTGAATAACATGTCGCCCAACTGGTTTTCCATCACACCGAGTATCACTCTGCTCATCAGCTCCAGTTGAAAGAGCTCCATCCTCATGTCCTTCACTTCGAAATACTGAAACAACTAGTCTGTCATGCGACTCAGCCTGAACATCACGGAGGCGGAATTGTCCCACGCGGCCTTGTGCGTTCGCAACTCGCACTAGCCTTGGCCTAGCCTTGGTGCCCTCCAGTCCCAGCTCTCGTATCAGGTCCGCCTTGGCGATCGGACGACAGTCTGTTGTACTCCCTCAGCCTTTTGCATTCTGCTCGATCCCGGGTCCAATCTCTGTCCAGCTTCGACATCCTCAGCCGTATGCAATCTGAGGCGACGCCTATGGGCGCGCTGGCCGAGCCATCGACCAGGTTCTTTAACAGTTCGGTCAATAGCCACGCGTAACCCACCACCGGGAAAAGCCGACGTCGGGTCGTTCTGTGACTGGGCCGACGAAGACGACGCGGTGACGCTGTGTCCTGCGGAATGCATAACTAGCAATCCAACAAAATGTCACCGTGTGCCGCCGGGTGTCCGTCTCTCAGGGACGTTATCGATTTCCTACTGCCCAGTAAGATACACTTTAGGTACTGTGGCTGTGTTCCGGCATACCCCATTGCAACGTGTACGGAATGGCCGAACCGTTAACCGATCAAGAATTGCTCAGGTTCAACCGTGCCGTGATGACACACGAGCTGTGGGATCCCTTGCATGAAGTGCCTGACGGTTACAGCAGCATCAGAAGCCGTGGCCTAAGCAACCCATCCCCTGCTATGAAGGCGTTCTGGTTGATGAGCGATGGGTGCGTCGTCTACGTAGACAGCACCCGGGAGGACATGAAACTACGTCTCATCCATTAGCAAAATGTGCAGGTAGCGCTTTCGCAGTGGCCCGGTAACACCGAGCTCATGCACGAAACGATGCGCAGGGCTCACTTCGCTTACGGAAATCTGATTAGGATTTGCGGAGAGGCCGCGCTCGTTTGCTGCGGTGATGGGTTTTACAACTTGTACGCAAACTATTTGCTCCCGATTAAGTCCCATCGGGCCAAATCTTGGAAATTAGTGGCTCACCAGCCCCTGTACACCCAGTATTTTGCTTTGGCATTGCCCGGCTCGGCCACATGCGAATTGACCAAACAGGTCGACCTTCTGGTGCGCACGGTGGCTGGTGTTGGAGGATCGGTCGGAGATTGCGTTCGCCGAGGATATAAAACGTAGTTGGCTTACCAGGCTGGTCGCAAAGCTTGCGCTCTTCCTAGACGCTCTCCCCCCCGTTCTCCCCAACGAGAGGCGATGGATGCTGCTGGCGACTGTAGACGACGCAGCGAGGTGTCCGGCAGATCCGGAAAATCGCTAAAGCGCCGAGGCGAGTTTGCGCGTGGGATCACGTGGCAAAGAAGTACGAATGTGTATTTTGGCCGAGCGACCCGGCGCATACATGCAAATACTTGCTGTCGAAGGCCGACTGCCACTGCGTCTTCATGGAGTCTCGGGACCTGAGGCAGTTGGTTTTCTACATCAAAGGACCCACGATGCTTAAGATGTACCATGTGATAACCGAGCATGGGGAGTACGCCTTGGCGAACGACGGTGATGCGACGGGTACCTGTTGGTATTCCTGCATAGACGACTTGGTGGAAATGTGCAAACTAGAGGTTTACGGCAGAGCATCCGCAAAAACAGATTATGAAATGATTAGAAGTTTGGAACGCCAAGACGAGGTGTCCCGGGGGAGGCAGCGTACCCAGTCCGCGGTCGAATATCGCGCCACGCGCAAGCAGCCTCTATCCTGCGACATAGCCAAGAGGTTCCGAGGGTTACAGATCGGCGGTGGCCCCAGAAGCTCCAACTGCGGTAGTACTGCTGCTGCTGCTGCTGCCCTCTACAGTTTGGTGACGCCAAGCCCACGGTGCACCGAAACCTCAAACCCAAATCGCGAGACCTAATGAGCTTTCGTCCCATCGCGACCCAACAACCCACGTTGCGCTCTTATAACAAGCCGCTGCAGGAGAAAGAGGATGATGAGGACGACGACGCGCGCAAGCCCACGGTGTACCGAAACCTCAAACCCAAACCCCGAGACCTAGACTTTCGTCCGATCCCGATCCAACAACCCCCGGCTCGCTCTGATAATGAGCCATTGCAGGAGCAAGAGGATGAGGACGACACCACCACCACCGAGGACAAGTTGGACGACTTGGATGAGGATGAGGACGATTTGCCTAGTGTAAAAATGAGCATGCCCAGCGTTGACAGGAGTCTCAAGCCCCAAAACCCCCTCGTCGGGCTGTCCCATCACGACAGTCAGTCTCGCAGCAAACCTGTTGTACTTAGAGACCTGAAGCCCAAGGTCCAGCAAATGTATCCTATGGCCCCGTGCGGGCAAGAGTATAGAGGACAGTGGCTTGAGAGCCCAGTGTACATAGACCCGGCGTACTGGCTCCTGACGCCTCCACCGACACCACGGCCACGAGAGTACACGCAAGAGTAGTCTCGTGACCCAGCGTACAATTATGCTCCTGTGGTGTCAAATGTCTGTAGCTCGACTAAAAGAGGATGGCCACCTTGAATGCGACAGTAACCAAACCCTGTATATTGTGTCTACGCGTTATTGTGATGGTGGTGATGGTGATGATGGATACCTTGATTGTGACAGTAACTAAACACTATGTTGTGTATATGTGTTATTGTCACGATGATGATGATGATGATAATAAAGAAAGAACATGAAAATTGTGGGTCGTTTGGTTTTCATTTATTCGTTCACAGCTCTTAATGAAAACAATCAGCGCTTCAGCCAGTCGTCCAGCCAGTCGTGTCCACTGTGCATAGCAAACTCGATTAACATGTTCGTGGCAAAGTCTCATGGCCATTCGGTACAACTGAGCTGAAGTGAATCGGTGTACTCCGTGCAGCCGCTGCGAGTATCACACATCGTGGCGCAGTGCTCATCGTGTAGAGCTGGTCCAGGAAAGGACTGGGGTTCACACGCACCATCGCAAGTCAGTAAGGATTCTAGCACCCAGGGTGCTCCTGGAAAAACGCGTCCAATGCGTAGTACACATCGTCGGGCAATTGCCAGCACATTACAGCAGGAACCGGGTGGGACCGGACAGTGTTACCACCCGTCGTCAACAGTTCTTGTATTTGGTTTCTTTGGAGCTTTGGAGTGGATTGGAGTGGAGGTGACCCTTAATAGACCAACAAAGGTAGACGGTGACTCCTGTGCCAATT
>VUQJ01030049.1:8630-22573 GCA_015108635.1 Andinoacara biseriatus
TAAACATAACAAGGTTTGCAGCGATCCACCTGTTTGTATTATCAGCCTCAGCAGACTGTAGATGCGATGTTGCTGCTGGGAGTCGACTGCTGACTGGAAGGGTAAACTCATCTACACAGATAAGTCAATGTTTACATCAACTCAGAAGATATTAGATTGATTTACATTAATTTCTCACAACATCCTAAACTTAACCATAAGTGCGGCTTGTCTATTACTGGCCTCACTCTGATTCTGATTATGTCCCCAAAACATGATTATTACAAGTACACATACACACAAAGAGCAAAATGTTGTGAGCAGTTCATTACTTCTAAACCATCAACAGAAGCTGGAGCATGAGTGGGTCATCTGAAGACGATGCAATCATTTAATCCTCGTTCACACACACACACACACACACACACACACACACACACACACACACACACACACACACACACACACACACATCCAGAATCCATTATTACCCCAAATAAATGTGCAGGTGGAATAATTCACTTGGCTGTGAGTTAGAGCTGAATCTTGGCAAACTATTGAGGAAAGATGGACCTTTTGGGCTATTTCTATTTCTCCTTAGCAACATGTACAGAGTCATGCTGCTTTCTTCCAAATTTTAAAAATCCATCCATATCTATAATTACATCCATCCATCTATTACACTAAAATATCAAAAGTTAAAAAAAATTAATGGAACACATTTTTAATAAAGCATCAAATCAGTTAAATTTCTTGGATCTGGTCAGTTAAGGAGCAGAGGGGGGTTTGGTGTTAATGAAATTCTTAATTCAGATAAAACTGAAGTTACTGTACTCCTTACAAATCTTAGAAATATGGTGTCTAACCAGATACTTACTCTGGATGGCCTCCAATAACACCGTGAGGAATCTTAGAGTTACTTTGACCAGGATATGCCCTTCAATGCTCATATAAAAAAAAATATGTAGGACCACTTTCTTGCATTTGCGCAATATAAAATCATATCTTGTGATGTGATGCTGAAAAACCAGTTCATGCATTTATTACTTCTAGGCTGGACTGTTGTAATTCATTACTGTCAAGATGTCCTATAAACTCCCTGAAAAGCCTTCAGTTGATCCAAAATGCTGCAGCCAGAGTACTGACACGGACTAGAAAAAGAAGCCAATGAAAAGAATAAAGCCAACGGAAAGAAGCCATACTGGCTTCTCTTCATTGGCTCCCCGTTAAAGCCAGAAATGAATTTAAAATCCCTCTTTTTCACATACAAGGTGTGAATAATCAGGCTCCATCTTATCTTAAAGACCTCATAGTACTAGATCACCCCAGCAGAGCACTTTGCTCTCAGGTTGCTGGCTTATTTTTGGTTGCTAGGTTATTTAAAAGTAGAATGGGAGGCAGAGCCTTCAGGTTTCAGGCTCTCTTCTGTGCAACCAGCTCCCAGTTTGGATTTGAGAGACAGACAGTCTTAAAACTTTCCTTTTTGATGAAACTTACAGTTAGGGCTGAATTGGGTGGTGGTGGTGGTGGTGGTGGTCCCACAGTTCCGCTCTCTGTTTATACAGAAAGGTAATCATTACTTATTATTAATCTCTAGTTTTCTTCCACAGCATGTCTCCTTCCACTCACCCCCAACTAGGAGTGGCAGATGACTGCCCCTACCCGAGCCTGGTTGTGTCAGAGGTTTCTTCTTGTTAAAAGGGTTTTTTTTCCTTCTCACTGTCGCCAAGGGGGTCATTTGATTGTTGGGTTTTTCTCTGTATTATTGTTGGGCCTTTATTCTACAACTGGGGTCATCAACTTCACTTGTCCAAGGGCCGTAATTTTTCTCGGCAGAGAGTGTGCGGGTCAGATGCTCTCGTAAAGTAAAATTAAATGAATCTTGTGTCCTAAAACATATATTATCATTTGATATATCAATTTTCCTTTCAAATTTCTACTGTTTTTAATGATGTGAAGTGCAAGTCTTGCACTTACATGTTCTTCTCTGTTATGTTGACAGTTGTTATGGAAACACCGCAATTGTGCGCAGTTGTTCTCATTATAGTTATATGGAGCACGAGAAGCAATAAAATGTTAATTGAGAGCAACAAGTTTATCTATGCACATTCTACTTTTCAGAAGGCATTTTTGGTACTGATTTTTTTTTTAATGAATATAAGAACATATGAAGAGTTCAGATGCAAAACCTTTTAAATCTGCCTGGACCCATGAGCAGACTGTGTGAGAGACCCTCACAGCAATGGAGACGGGAGCCCTTCGCAGGCCGGGGACTAGGCTCAGCAGCTAGTAATGATCCTTCCGCGGGCTCACCAACAGAAATCCTGTTACCAACCAAGTTTGATTGGTAAACGTTTTTTCTACATGGAACAAGGATAGACTTGCCTCCAGCTGTGTTTACAATCTGATCACCAGCACCTTGCAGAAAATGCTTGAAGTCACATGGTCTGATCTTGCATTCTGATTGGTTCTTGGGACATGGAGGCTTTGGTGGGCAATGAGAAGTGGCATTTTGAGGCTTTTGATAATTCAGACTAGTCAGTGGGTTATGATGCGACATGATTGATTGGCGTATATTACGTGTGAAAACCATTCCGTAAATGTCATTATCTTATTTTTGACGGAGGTGGTGTTTCTTGGCTTTTGCATCTGAACGCTTCATGTTTCTTCATCCTCACTAGGTTAGTCTTGATTTCAGTAATATTCGGGGGACCGGATGGAAAACTCTGGTGGGCCGGATGTGGCCCACAGGCCCCCAGTTGATGTTCACTGTCTTACAATATAAAGTGCTTTGAGCCAACTGTTTGCTGTGATTTGGTGCTATGTAAATTGAATTGAACGGAAGTGAACAGAACAGAACAACAGATGCACTAGAAGAACAAAAATTAGAGAAACCCCAAATCGGGAATGGTTTTACAAATCGAGGTCACTGACATTTTTTCCCGTCCTCAACTGTTTTTTTTTTTCACTAGTTTGGCCATGGCTACTGTCACTACTGATAGGATGAGTTAATGCCTGGACCTTACAGAGGTTGCACAGGTAGTCCAACTTTGCCAGGATGGTGCATCAATATGTGCCTTTGCCAGGTTGGCTGCGTCTCCCAGCGTCTCAAAAGCATAGAGGAGATTCTGGGAGACATGTAGTTACTCTAGGATAGCTGGACAGGGCTGTAGAAGGTCCTTAACTCATTGGCAGGACCAGTATCTGCTCCTTTGTGCAAGGAGGAACAGGATGAGCACTGTCAGAGTCCTACAACTCTGACGTCCTTTAGTACCCTATGCTCACTGCCCAGTATTTGGAGCCTGATTGGCATTTGCCATAGAATACTAGAATTAGCAGGTCCACCACTGGTACCCTGTGCTTTTTAGAGATGAGAGCAGGTTCACCCTGCGCACCCTGGCGTCTGGGTCTGGAGAAGCCATGGAGAATGTTATGTTGCCTTTAACACTGTTCCACATGACCAGTTTGGTGGTGGATCTATGATGGTCTGGGGAGGCATATCCATTGAGGGATGCACAATCATTAACAGAACACCTCTGGGACATTATATTTCGTCCACCCAAAATTGCCAGGTTGCACATCAGACTGTCCAGGAGCTCAGTGATGCACTGATCCTGATCTGGGAGGAGATCCCTCAGGACACCATACCCTGACAATGTACATACATGCATACAAGAATGTGTGGGCCATCCAAACTACTGAATTTCATTTTCAGTCGCTGCAATGAAATTTTGCAAAATGGACTAGCTTCCTGCAACATTTTTTTTCACTTTGATTCTCAGTGTGTCTTTGAATTCAGCCTCTGTAGGTTCATCATATTCATCCATCAAAAAATGTGGCATCCTTTCATTCCTAACACATTACCCAGTCCATATCAGGATAGATATCCAGCATGATTTTTTTTTTCTCATAGAGATCTGATGTATTTTCAAAGTTTAATTTTTCTGAGCAGTGTATTTTCACTCCATTCCCCTCAGAAGCCTTAGAGAAAGGTGTTGCCATTTTAAAGCCAATTGAATACTCATTTATGCTATTGATTATGTGTCACCGTGTGGCTTGAACTGAACTCTCAGATCTCACCAAAGTATTTCCTCAAATGGTGATCAAACAGTTGTCACAGCAGTCAAGTTAAACCAGGGTTTAAATAAATTTCATCAACAGCACAGAAGCCTTTTCAAATCAAATGTTCCCCCCGTGCAAAGTAAAAATGAAAAATGCACAAGGCTGTACATGACAATAGACATGCACACCCCAATTTTCCTGACCATGTGCACAAAATTTCCCTGTCACAGTCATTGTGAATAAATGCTGTTATCATCTGTTGGCAACAAGCAAGTTGCCTGCAGCTAAGGCAGACACAGAGACAAAACAAAATATTATCCTCCCACAAAGAGCCTGAGGCAGGCAGAAAACACAACACCCGCGGTCACACAGAACATGTAAATATGTTTATTAATAACAATGCTTTTACGCTCATGTATATATGCAATCATGCCCATATTTTTATTGCCCTGCATACAACTATGTTTTAATAACAGCATGAGCAAAGGTCATCAGAGGACTATACCAAGATTCATGTTAAACCCAATAATGGGGTTATATGGGGGGGTTTTCCAAGCAAATTTCATAATTTCTGAAATCCTGTCTTTTGGCTCTCCTGTTTTGGGTCTTGCAACATATACATTTTGACTCAACAGAAACAAGAACAAAATTCTCAGACTACCAAAGTGTTTTCACAGTGCTACAATACAAGTGGGTACTGTGGTAGGTGGTTTCATTATTTGTGAAAAATAGCTGTCAAACTGAAGGGAAAGATCAACAAAGACTTCATCTCCTGATGTTGACTCTGTTCCACCACTGCAGGGCAAGAAGAAATAGGAGTCTTGACTGACATCAGAGTCCACAAAGCCTTCAGAGTGATGATGGTGTCCAATGCCTGAAGTTTTGGCCGTGGCATGGAGGTCAAATCAGTTCTTCTCTTTACTGCCTTGTTGGCCAGCACCAGAGTCTTTACCTGGGTTCATGCTGCTACAGGGAGCTCAGTCTTGTCCTGACTGAGGTTTATAATGCTAACTGTGCAATACAGATTAGGGATTTTTGATAGCATTATAAGGTCTGAGTAGGAGTAGTTGAATGCTATTAAGCTGAATAATTGAAAGTTGAAAACTGTAGCATTTCAGGGATCATACAGTGGGATTACAAGGCTAAGCATATCCACAAAAAACTCGCAATAAGCCATAGATTTTGTACACTGGAATAATAAGCTTTTGTTATTATCTTATTAAGCTTCTTGAAAAGAAAGAAGAACGTCCAGAGAGGGAGGATGTTAGAGTTGATGGATAGGTCCATAAAAACAGAAGTAGCCTTCTTTAAACAGTTACAGTTGTTATGATAATCATGACAATAGTAATGCAGTAACCTTAACAAATGAAAATGACTATGAACACATACACCCATAGATACGAAATCTTTTCTGGCTTTATTGTCAATACCTTTCAGCACTCTTGTTCTCCCATTCACTGATGCTCCTGTAATTATTTTATACATGTGAAAAAAAAAAAAGAGTGCACAGTTATTGTACTGCTCCTATCTGCTCAGAGTAAACAGGAAGCTTCTATCTAGAGTGGAGCCCCTTTCACTCTGAATTACAGCTGCATCAAATAATACACGTTTATCGGAGTATTCATGACTTTGCCATTACTGTTAAGTCTTAACAGCGTGTATTTAAAATGATCTAAGGCCTTTGTCAGCTGGATAATATCCTACTCCAATCATGTTTGTGTCACTGAATGGATCGCTTGGCTTCATGTCATCAAATGCAGTGTGACAGTTAACATAATAGCCGTGCAATACTAGACTATATCATTTGCCAATTAATTAATCCAATAGAGCCTAGCTAGACCTATTAAATCCCATTCTAATTAATCAGATGCCACCAGGATACTCTGTCACTTACCCCAAATTTGAAGGATAATTACCCAAATGGAAGCCAGTAATGCCACTGCAGAGATTTTTTCCTAATGATATCTGCTTTTGAAAAGGGAAATGAGGCATTTTCCTGCATATTTTCAGTATAGAAGTACAGATTTACTAGGGTACTGACAAATCTTGGCTAAATCTCATGAGTGGTAACAAATTTGTATATGGGCACTCTGGTAGCTATCAAGATGAGTTTTAAAAGTACAAAATTGGGAGGTATTTTTTTTCTGCAAATGCAAGGATACAATTTATATCTTCATGTAAGTAACCTGCATTGTGCTAAATTTTCTCATAAGGCCCAAAGCTTAAACGTCTTTAAAGTGGTCTTGTTGGCCGGAAGGAAGGAAGGAAAGAAAAGAGGACCAGGATCTGAGGTGAATATTAAGACTTGTCATCTCCTCCTCTTATACACAATATGAGAGAAAGTTCTTCAAGTACAAAAATTGCAGTGAGAGGACAAGAAAGGAAAACGGTGATTTTGGGGCAGCATGAGAGAAAGTGAAAAGGGAGAGGGGACAATAACAGAGAGAGAGATACACAAAGGCTTTGTTAGTTTACTGCACAAGGACAACTTTCCAGAGGGCTGAAATCCAGCTTTTACTTAATTATACACAGATTCATGCTTATGCTGATGTGACTTTTCCTCATGTTTCCCTCTTTACTGTAATATTTGTGAAGTAATTTTTTTTGTTACACAGTAATAATGGAGTCTCTGGAGTTAATGCCAGTGTGTATGGCTGCTACACCACAGCCCTCTACCATTAAAATAATTTTTATGTCCCCTTTATATTCTTTTGTTTTGCAAGATGGACAACTTTCTTAAAAGTTTGTCTTTATATGTAATTATATGTAAGATTTTTTTTCCCTGCCTGTGGTGTAGAGTTACAAAATATGGACATGAATAATGAAGATAATGGATATTTGCCAGGCAGTAGGCACAGCTTTTTAAATCTCATCCAAGGTCTTTTTTTTTCTCTCACTACTTCATGTGTGTTCTCCTGCTACTTTTTGGTAATTTGAATTTAATAATAAATCAGACTGACCTTCTCTTAAAACTATGATGCTCAAAGGATCTTGTTGTTCTCATTTGCAAAGAGTACCTCTTTGCAGGTAGATTTTTAAGTGTGTTTCTGCTAATTGGCTCCCCTTTGAACAACCGCATCCACTAATGACTGTCTTGCAGGCACAGCTGGAGTAGCTGACACAGACACTGGGTTCAATAGTGCTGCTCAGGGCAGCCAAAACAAATGGCAGAGTAGTCACCAGTAGGTGCTTAATTGTTCAGCATATTTGCAGGCAAAATTGTTGTTTTACAGATCCTTCAAATGCTGGATAATAAGTAGTCTGTCTTGGCTACAATGATGATTTTATTTCATTTGGAATTCATGAGCAGATTTTCCAGTTGAATACTAATTTTTAACACTATTTATTCAGACAAATAAACAGACAGACAGATGGACACACAGCCCATTTACTGTACAGCCTCCCCACAGACCTGTTAAAACATTAAATTCTAGACAGGAAAAAACAGAAAACGCTGGTCACATCTCTTAGATGTACATCTTTTATTTTTAATAGGAGTAACCACAATCCGCTCTCAGTGGTACATAGACAGGGTGCTCAGACGCGTGGTTAGGGAACAGGAGGTAAAGGGAAAAGGAACAGAGTAGAAGAGCAGAATAGTAAGTTTTTTTCACCCCTTAGACATGAGCAGCTCGCTTTAAATGCAATAAAGCCACAAAACAACAACAAATAACAAAGCAACAAAAAAAACAAAAAACAAAAAAACAACAAACTATATTACATTTCTCAAACCACAGTTTATCACATAGCTACAGTAGTCTTTCCTGTGGGCTATGTTATGTGTAGTTTTTTTTCCCTCCCATATTCAGAGCAATGCAAAGCAGCTGTGGAAGGCTCTGGACATAGTCTCATGTGGTACATGTAGTCCTGAAAAAAACCCTGCAACTTTCTTTCTTAATCTAATGTAAACTTTAGGCCATATTTGAAAGCATCAGGCCTTGAGCTTGTGTAAATCTGCCCCATTGCACATGCATCAACATAATCATAAAAACCTTTAGTCTGTGCGCAAAGCCATGTTTAAAGGTTGTATACCCGACAAAGATTGAATCCAGAGATATGTTCCAGGTTGGTAAAACTTTCAAAAACCTCGGCTGTGACAGCTGTCAGAGTTGTTGACTCCAGTGTGACACTGATAGACTTTATTTCCTACCCTTTCAAAGTTTCTGTCCACTGGTACGTTTTTCCATATGCTCATTTATATATATTTATTCTGTAGTTCATATCTCTCTAAGGTTCACATTGAAATATATAATTTTGCAGATAGTCAACAATTCACTCATTGAAATTCGGAGTCTGTGATGGAGGTTGTGCTTATTCTCCCATAACATGATTAATCTATAATGTTACCTCAGGCTGTGTATTTGGAAGAGAGAGCCTTGCTTATTCACCTCTAGTGCTGCAGATACTTATTGCTATTCCCTGCACATTTCTGCTTGACATGAATGGATTTTCAACTTGTCTCAAATTTAACCCTGCTCCAAATTGGTGCAGGAGCTCATATTCAGGAGCACAAAAGGATGGACAGAACCAGCTACACGGTGACAGACCCTTCAGTCAACTCATAATGTTAAAGCATATTCTGTAGCAATCTATTCTATTAATGTAGCAGACCTACTATATTATAAATCCATACTTCTATCATTGTGGACCACTGGTACTGCTCCCTTTGCATTCCTCTGGTAATACTAAGGATATTAGCATACTCTATGCATGCTGGCTCCTGCTGTAACTGGTCTAATTATGTTGATGTACAGTAAATTTGATAGTGTGCGGCTGTCTCTGTCCAGTTTTTTCCCCCCGCAAACTGTAGATGTGTTAGGCTAGAGGCTAATGAAGTGATTAAACCCAGACATATTCTACAGCACATAGAATAAGTTATCAAGTTCTGGCTCCATGTACAAGGGAAAGGGCAAGCACAATAGCTACAATTAGTAATTACCCATTACTGTGTTTGAATAGAATACTATTAAATATTCTTGGACTCAAATGCAAATGAAGTGAGTGCACAATAGCACTAATAGTGCTACAAATCAATGAAGACACAGACCAGCTACACAGGAGCAAAGAATTATGCTTTAACCAGCAATCATTTTACTGGCAGCAGTGTGAACTGGGGTATCTATCTATCTATCTATCTATCTATCTATCTATCTATCTATCTATCTATCTATCTATCTATCTATCGTCCTTCAAGCTCAAGTACTCTATCAGAGGCCTGGGAGCTTGAGGGTCTTGTGCAGTATCTTAGTTGTTCTTCGGACTGCGCTCTTTTGGAAAGCTCTTCTTGGATGTTGTTCCTGGAATCTGCTGGAGCCACTCTCCCAGTTTAGGGGTCATTGCACCAAGTATCCTGATTATCTGATGTTGCTATTCCAATGTCTGTCACTACTGCCTTCTTTGCTTGTTCACCACTACATTGTTCAGTTGGTTAGCCATCACCATTTTGTCATTCTGGATCTACACTGTAAAAAAAACCAACAACCAACAAAAAAAACAAACAAACATCTGGTTGTTCAACATAAAAAAGTTAAATAACAAATTGCACAGATTTTTGGAGTTTATTTAACTCTCTTAAAAAATGTTACACAAGCACTTTATGTTGCAATGTAATTGACAACATGTACACAGTTCGAAATATTAAGTTGGTAGAACTTTAAAATTCAGACTTTAGTTAGTAAGTTAGTTCAATTTATTTGTTTCTCTCAGGTCAAAGTTGGCCCAACTTTTCTCGAGGTGAAATACTGAGTTAGTGATGCTTATTATAGTTGTTGGGTCAACTTAAAGTTTCTCGTTAGGGTCCAGTTGACCCGGCTGTTATGCTATTTAAAATATGAAGTTAGCTCAGTTTGTTGCAGTTGTTGATCCCACTCATTGTTCTCTCACAGCAAGTTGGCCTAACATAATATTACAATGTGGTTACTCCAAAAATAAAATACACAAACTTTTTTTTTTTTAAATGTTAAAAGAAAAAACACTTAAACAACAGACGGGATTTCGGAATACTAACCACAGACAGCAGCAATCAGCAAAAATATGTGGAATAATGGCGGCAGGTGCAGCAAGAAGTCCATAAAGACTGAACTGTGCGTCTCTCCTTCCTTACATATTCCATATTTTATACTGATTACTTTTAATTACTAAATACTAATTAATTTTGTTCCAATTACATTTTTTGTGACATCATGCAATGCTCTGTGACTGAGGGAAACAGACTGAAGAAATGCTAAATCTTGAACCTAAAGCTGACCTGAGACCAGTAAAACTGCTCATGAGTCACACAAAGTGGGCGTGTCCAGTATTAATGAGTCAGGTGGTACTGAGGGTCAACAGATGGGAGTGGCTCGCTCTTAAGTAGGTGTGATATATATGCTTAAAAAGAAAATTACATGGTTTTTATCTTCAAAACTGTCGATTTTAACCCAAAACTTTATTAAATTAACCTGGATCTAACAGAGTAGTTCTGCTGCCTAAACCTGCACAAACTGTAAATCAAAAATATTAAAACAAGAGCCGTGCTGGCCTTCAGAGCTCCACTGACAAGTGTTTTAAGTGTACACTATGTGATACATATGTAACAGAAACAAATTTTGCTGCAGGTCAACCATCACCAACTGATATTAACTGTTTTTTTTTTTACAAATTTTGAAAATTGAAAAAGAAAACTAAAGAAAAAAATTTTAAAAGGCAAAAAAAGTCAGTCTCTTCTAATTTGTAAAGCCTTACCCAAAGAGTATTTGTGCCAAGTTTCCGCAGATTTTAAATATAAAGGACTGAGGAGCAAAAAATTTCCTGATGGCTCGGTGTCAGATCAGCAGACTGTCGTCTGTCCTCGACATAAAAATAAACAAACTGACTTTGAGAGTGTTTCAGTTTAAAGTGTTTCTGTCAGAAAACCTCTGCTACTGCTGTCTTTGCAAAGCTACAAGATCACAACAGGCTGACAAGATGGAACAACATTAATTATGATGATATTTACTTATGATTACTTGTAATTTTAAAACGTCAACACAGAGATAAACACTCTGTAAGGCTGCATGTATACATGGACAGGTCAGCAGTCCAAAGAGTCCGTTTCAGTCAGCACTCAGTCAGAGTGATGGAACTATTTGGTTCTCATAATCTACATCCAAGGTCAGCATGTTTCTCCAAGTCCAACAAAACCTTCTGGACTGCCTTAAATGTGTGCCCGAAGTTCTCTGGATGTTCAGTGCTGAGAGTCAAGAGCAAATCTAACATCACACCAAAATCTGCAGCAGTCACCCTCAGACATCTGCACCCTCCAAAATGGTATCTTCGGCTGATCCAGGGACAGTCTGCTCCTCCAGCAGGTCCTCCATCATCTCTCTGACCAATGACTCCGCAGGAGCACTCCTTTATGAAGAAACCTTGGGAACTGTGTTTGTTAACTGTTCAAAAGTGTGACACATTTTGAGGTTTAAAAATAGCTGCTTAGTTAAAAAAAGTGTTAATACTGTCCAAAAATGAGTTCACCTGGTGGGTTGTCATGATCAGCATGATTCCTTGAACATGAAAGACGAACACTTTAGCATGTTGGATGAGGATGCTGCATAAAAACAAAAACCATAAAAAAAATAAAATTATTCCAGGATGGTCATTGTTACTGAGTTTTTATAGTGAATTTACTGTTAGTTATTACTATTGCTGGAGTAGGAACTCTATTTAATGAGTTGAAAAAAGTTAAAGTAGTAAAAACATTTAGTAACTAGTTACACTCCCCTAACCATAATCCATAGTCCATAATCATTTTTGTTCCAAACTATAAAGATTATTTTGATGCTGGAAAATTGATAATTTTAACATGAGAGTTTGTGGGGATTTGGGAGGCAGAGACTTCAGCTTTCAGATCCCTCTTCTGCGGCAACAACTCCCAATTTTGGATTTGGGAGACAGACACCTTCTCTGTTTTTAAGATTAGGCTTAAACTTTCTTTTTTGATAGATCATAGTTAAGGCTGGATCAGGTGACCCTGAACCATCCCTTAGTTATGCTGCAATAGGACTAGGCTGCTGGGGCGGTGTTTCTTCTTCATTAACCTCGTTTTGCATTTTGCATTTAGTCATTAGTTAGATTTTAATCTCTCACACAGAATGTCCTTTATCCCATCTCTCTCCCCTCACACCCAAAGAGTCGTGGCAGATAGTGGCCCCTCCCTGAGCCTGGTTCTGCTGGAGGTTTCTTCCTGTTAAAAGGGAGTTTTTCCTTCCCACTGTCGCCAAGTGCTTGCTCATAGGGGGTCGTCTGATTGTTGGGATTTTCTCTGTATTACTGGGTGGTCTTTATGTCATGTGTAGCACTGTGGCTGGCAGGTTTGAGGACCCCTCTACAGGATTCTAGGCAGGCTTAACTTAAATCTCAGCTTTACTGCTGGAAACACAGAAGCTAGAGCCAGCACAACAGATGACAAAACTCACTTGAACAGAAATACAGACTGACGGAGCGTGCAGAGCAGGCAGGGAGCCATAAATGATGACAGTGTGACAAAGAGCACGAATGGAGGCATAAAATACACTGGGGACTAATTGGAGACACAACACAGCTGGAGACCAACAGGAGAACCTAATTACACTAATGACACGGAGGAAGCAAAACTAGAAACAAAACACAAGACTAACAAAATAAAACAGGAACTGACACCAAACACAGATAGAGACTTGACAAAGACAGTGAAGTAAACACAAAGACAAGATGGGCTTCACACAAGGACAGGAAATGGAAAGTGAGAATCAAAAACAGGGAACCCAGATAAACTCAGAAGCACCAAATAACCAAAATTGAAGCACACTATATTATACACAATTCATCTTAAATCCAAAATCCTGTGTCCAAGACACAGGGATCATTACACTTTATCTTACAATATAGTGTGTCTTGTGTTGTGATTTGGTGCTATATGAACAAAAAAGTCAGAGTCAAGAGGCTCTTAGATGAACCATTTGCAAGATAACAAGGAAATGTTCTGAATGCCTCAGTGGTGACTTTTTTCTTTTTTTTAAATCATAGTATGTAATTCTTTACCCTCCCTGTCTTTCCATGACTAATAAAGTATGTTTGTGTTATGCAGTCAAATTACAAGCTCGGAATATGCTGAGTTGATTATCTGTAGGAGCTCAGAACGAAAGTATATTACATTTCTTTTGTTGAGTTTTGCAGGCATCCGCATTAAACCAGTAATGGAGCCCAGTGTGCTGCTGCAATAACAGAATGTGAACATCTCTACACCTGGAGGAATCACGGGATATTTGGAAGTTCACAAATGAAAAACTGATTTGTGAACATCATGATGGAGCATATATTACCGCCTCTATAACAAGGTTTAAACAGCAAATACAAATGTTGCCTTCTGTAAAAAAAAAAAATATAAGGAGCTACCTCTTACCATCAAGGAGAAAGCTGCACAGCACAGCCAATGTGAGTGATCATACATCTGACAGAACCCCCCCACATTGTTGCCTACTTTATTTATGACTGAGGAGCAAACAGTGGAAATCTGTGCATAATGACGATGCCAAGAACAACAGATGTTAATGCGATTCAAGAGTGCAGTATTTTATCTAGATTGGAAAATGCATGCAGAAAAACAATAATCAATTGATAATATTTATAAATAATACATAAACATACAAAAGAAATACAAGTGCTGTATATTCTTACTGTATTTGGTAAACGGCACTCAATAGAAAGTTCTGCAAAAACCCTTAACTTTATTTCTGCCCCAAGGATGTTTGCATTCCTCTGATGAAGGCTACTTACCTATTTTCAGTTAAAAAAAAAAAGATGGATCACCAAAGAACAGACATTACTGGATAATGCTGAAATACTAAAGTGCAGAAAAATTTAGAGGTATTTTCTTTATTCAAAAAAAAAAAAGAAAAAGAAAAAAA